>CAJUYI010000376.1:117081-139215 GCA_910591695.1 Galerucella pusilla
TGTTCCACACTGTATATTTAAAACTAGTAAAACAAGAAAAATCTGGAAGTAACTTTGAAGCTATAGACAAAAGAAAGACAAAAGGAACAGACCTATAACAGCAAAAGTCAAACTCTTTAATTTAAATGGCATAATTCCAAAAATTACTCAAACATTGTAAAATTTTCGCCCATTATATCAAATAATAAAATCTAAGTATCTCACACGTCAATAATAATAAAACAACAAATAGATTTAGACATTAAGTTTTACTAATTCTCTTCCATAATATATTTATATTAAAGCAATTTCCAATCGTACACAATAAATTGAATACTACAATGTCAAATGGTAAGCGGGTATTTTCATTAGACTAAATGACAATGAAGTTGGACATTTAATTTATAGCGACAATGTGACTTTATCAGTCGAGCTCAGTAAACCCAATCAGTTAAAACGTAAGTAACATAAACAATTCTGCTACAACGAAATCGAAACGAGAGTTGTTTGATGTAAAAAATGCTTAGCTGAATTTGCAATAGATTAACTGTCAGATAAATTTGTTACCTTGACGTTCCACTTAAATAAAAAACAATATGACAGTGTTTTATTTTGAACATGAAGCAATGTATAAATTATATTACTTTGTATATTAAAGAAAAATCTATCAAAAAGAAACTAAGCCAAAAGAAGAGTTCATATTCACTCACAGTAAACCATTTAGTAAATATGCTTAGAAACTGGATTCAATAGCAAATTTAATGTGTGTAATTTAATTGTGCGTTAATGTCGAAATAATTCAGATAAGTATGCACATATGAGTAGCTGCAGTGATTCAGTGGCGATGAAAACTAAAAATAGAAAGAGAACTAGGAGGATGAGAAACGTGAAGAATGTTATATCACATGGAATGTGACTTGACTGACAATGCCGTAAGAAATGTTTCTAATGAAATAAGGGATACAACAATAAATGTTTGATCTGAATATTATCTGTATCTGTAAAGTAGGGAGGGTGAGTGTAGGCTCACAGCACTTAGGCCACATGTGACCCATAGTACATTCTCCTGAGGAGTTGTCCTCCCAGGTCATCGTCCATCCTGTCCTTCCCAGGAAGGTGGACAGGACACTGGGAGACATCTCCTTCATATTGGCAAATGCAGGCAAAGACTCACCCAACACACTCTCTTATTGACGATAACTCCGGACACAAGACATGCCTGACAGTTTCATCTTCCTGTTCACACATCCTGCATATAGGTGTGTCCACTATCCCCATAGTATGGAGGTGTTTCCTTAGTTGAAAAGGCCAGTCAGAAATCCTACTGTTAAACGTAGGTTTTTCCTGGTCATCGCCAAATATCTTCTGCGCCAGCTTCCCTTGGTCGCATAGGGTGATCCTGGCAAAACTGCATCCCATCCCATCCAACCCATCTCTCAAGGGGTTGAGCATTGGGTGTAACGTTTGGCTAGTTCCGCAATTGTCGAAGTAGTCAGGCTGTAGATGTCACTGGGTCCTATAATTTTTAGTCCAGCCGCTTTCCTTGCTAAAGAATCGGCAATGCGATTACCTTCACTCATGTCGTGCCCTTCAACCCACCTCAGGATACTATTGTTATCTGTCGAGGCGCTAGCTAAATCTTGGTGTCACTCTAGTACTAGCCCCGATATGACACGTCGTCTAATAGGGCTTGTCTACTATCAGTGTTGAATATTATTATCTATCCTCTATATTATATACTCTCTTATGTTCTTTTTAAATTCAATTTTTTTGGTTTCAGCAGAAACAGAAGAGATCTGCGATTTTGTACTATTAAATGAACATCCTATAACAAATGAAGGAAAAGAAAAGTGACAGAAAAAGAATTGTGATCAAATTATTGATGCTGCTTATATCAAAATTGGATTATAATTGATTAATTCCAACAAATTGTTGTTTATCTCCAACAGGAATCATCCCATGTTACAAACAAACCCTAATTGAAATTTACGTATTCAATATAAGCCTTCAAGTTCGTTTCAAATTTAAAAGAGATTAAAAAAGTTAATATACAACTGTTCTGTGGCAGCAACAGCGGGGTTTTATCCGATGCAAAATTAAAATCGCGGGAATGGAGAGAATAGGGTGAATCAGCGAAACAGAGGGAGCAGTAATTTTCAGGCGCCATGTTGTAATTGGCTTGGCTTAGCCCCATCCCATTGTTCAATAATGCATGTGATTTATATCCAGTAGGCGCGGAGAGCCCCAGACGGTACCTGAGTCAATGCCTTCAAGGACATACATATCTACAGGGTCGTTATAGACACGAAAGAACATTTAATTACATTTTTGTGATGCTCAAAAATTGAAATGTTAATAAGTAAATGATTCCGAAGGAATATTGTGAGTGTTCTTATCCAGAACTGTATCTCTTGTTTTAATTGCGTGCGAATATAAACATCCGGGATAGTAATTCACATAGAATAATTATTATAAATTGTGATTATCATAATTTCACACGATTTAATCATATCTATTGACGTCTCATTAACTTATTAGCAGTAATAATTATAATTAGTGGTAATAGTTACTGGGATGTTTGCTGTATCTAATAACTTAAAATTATGGGAAACCTACTTAAGGTTTGAAATAGTACTCACCAAAACGTATATTGATGATCTAGAGCAGGTATGGGCAACCTTCGACATGTTGTGGGCCAAACTTTAGTGTGCAAATACGTTCGCGGGTCGCATTTAAAAGTAGTACATTTTAAAGTAGTGTTGTAGTGCTCATAATTTTTTGCGATAGATATCGAACATAAAATAATACGACAATGTTATTATAATATCAATTTATTAAAATAAAAAAATTAAATAATAACATTATAATTAAATAGTTGAATTTGGTATTGTTACAAACTACGAAAGTTAAATAGCGATACCGAAATCAATGAGACACTTGAGCTTAAACTTGGGAAACTAATCCATCGATGTTTGGATTAATTCCACTGATACAAAGACGTAAAGAATTTTCCAAATTATCGTCAGTCAGCCTTGTACGATATTTCGATTTATTAACTTTCATCAGTGAAAAGTTCGGGCCATCCACCCGCTTATATAGGAAAAATGAAGGAATGATCTAGAATCGTCTAGTGTAGAACAGTTGAGAAGAAAAAATCTTGTGTTGCGCCGCCAGTGAAGCGGCAAACATAGAAGGCTTTGATGTTTACCGCCTCACTCTTTGATGATGGCCGACACAGGTTTTTATTTTGCAATATGATGAAAAATTCTCAGTTGAACGTCTACAATCCGACGCCTACAATCCAATAAAAGTTTCACTTGTGTCGTGGTTTCTTAAAACAACACAATGTGTTTTTTTAAATTAGGTTTTTCAAAATGTCTCGCGGGCCGGATCAAGTCATACAACGGGCCGGATCCGGCCCGCGGGCCGGCTGTTGCCCACCCATGATCTAGAGCTAGAGAATATTGAGACCACATAATAACAAATAATTCATTTCTTCAACCCTTTATTCCAAAGGGGGCGATTGCCCAGTTGATCTATAAAATCTTTTGTATGTACAATATTCTGGTCCAAGAGATGTAGACTTCTGAGAAAGTAGATTTGTTCCAGGTATTTGAGGCGTTGGTGGACAATTGCAGATAATGTGTTCAATTTGGATGCCTAAGCATGTTTTTCTTTTTTCCAATTGAAGTTTTCAATTAAAGATTTCAGTATATACATTAAAGTACTACTTCGCTACCCCATACAGGGCCATGATACGGGATAGAGAGTCCTGGGAAAAAGAGAGGAATACACAGCCTAATGGGACCGTCTGGTACACAGATGGCTCATGCTCCGGTGATAGACCAGGGGCTGGAATTTACTCCAGGAACTCAAGAACACAGGTTTGTGTACCATTGGGTGAGGGTGTATCTGATCTGCATATCAGGCCGAGATATATGCTATCTTGGAATGTGCGCAGATAAACCTAGACAGAGGTTATGTGGATCGACGCATAACCATATACTCCGACAGTCAGGCAGCAATTAAAGCCCTGAGTGGGTATACCAGCAACTCAGGACTTGCTAACGAATGTCGAGAACGACTTGCTTATCTTGCAAGGCGGAACGTGGTGCGGCTAGAATGGATTCCAGCCCACTCTGGTTTTGAAGGCAACGAGATGGCGGATGCACTGGCTGCGGAAGGGGCGGCAGCTCCTTTCTGCGGCCCGGGCCCGACCCTGGGCCTAACAAAACAAAGAATACGCAAGGAGACGAAGAAGTCGCTGAGGAATCAGCACCTCGCTCATTTGAATGCTCTGCAGGGTCCTAGACAATCCAAACTTCTACTGAAGGGATGGACAGATGGACACGCCAGGGCAGCCACTGAACTACCAAGGAGTAGGCTAAGGAAGATAGCAGGACTCCTAACAAGGCACTGCTGTATGAGGAAGCACCTCTACAATCTAGGAGTAGAGGAAAGTTCCCTATGTAGGGGTTGCGGCATGACTGATGAAACGTCAGTTCATGTTCTCTTAGTCACTGTCACTGTCACTGTCATGGCTCCTGGAGACACAAGCAGGCATCCACTGAAAAAGGTTGTGGCCTTTATTGAAGGGCTCGGCTTCATGGATGACTAGGTAGCAGGAATGGCACAATGTGCCCGCCAGTGGCCTTAGAGAAGGAACCTTGGCTTGAGTTGTCCAGGACAAGGCTCGCCTGCACATTCAGTAGTATATACATTAAAAACATTGGAATATTGACAAATAAAAGCAGGTTAATCACATCAGAGCAAAATTTTTTGGGTGACTTCTGTGTAGACTGAATAGCTAATAAGGTATTATTATTTAGGTTTAAGAAAAACGTACTCTACAACAATTACTACCTCTCCTTTGGAGTGAAAATATGGATGTGCTACGCTACTTTTCCCTCATTTGTTACTAACTGCAATTATTTCAATATTTCAACTTACTTAGTCAATTAAATTATGGCATGATAATAATAAATTATATCTTAATAATAACAAGTGTAAAGTTAAAAGTTATAGTAGCAAACAAGACGTTATTTAATTTTGTTAATTGCCACTACTAAACGGGATCATGTAGATAAATTCACGGACATAGGTACAATTTTATACAATATTAAATTGTTGACCATAAAATATTTGGTTTTCTGCGATATACATTTTTTATTTTGATTTAGTGAATTTAATACCCAATAATATGCTCAACCATAACTATAAAGACTTATTTAAATAAATCAATTTCTTATATTTCTAATTTAATTATATTTTGCCCACCGAGTACACAATAATTAACGTTATTTCCTTTCACAAACACACAGTTTATGTCCTTCGGCTTTGCAATTTTTCCCTTCCTATTAGTTTTTACATTTGGGTAAATTCATGTAGTGATAACGAGTGATAAAATACAAACATTATACATAAACGCAGCTGGAGGTGCTTGTTGTCAGTATCTACACGGTCTTTTACGTCCCTTTCGAATGTTTTAATTATTTGCTTTCATTGCTCAACTTGGGTATAGATTATTTACCTATAATAGTTAGTGTTAGTTTTGCGTAAAATTTATGAATACATGAGAAGATAAAGTTGTTTTATTATTTTCAAGTAAGAAACTTATTTGACAGTGAAAACTATAATGGTATTAGAAGCGGAAATCATTTTTTGAAACATTATTGAGAATAATTAAGGAATTGAAAGGTAGAATAAAACGGTTTCCTTGAGAATTACAAATAAAAGCATTTAGACAGTGGTACAAATTATGTTTTTTAACTCAACTTTCTAATTCCAGTTTGGTATTTCTTAAAAAAAAGAAACATTTTATTTGTGAAATATTACAAGTTTTATACATTAAAATGGTATTTTTTGCTTGTCCCTTCGGAAAAAATAATCACCTACGACCTGGAATGTCTTGTTTCTCGTTGGGTCTTTATGGGTGGGTTCTGAATTTCACATTAGTCTTCCCCAACAATGGGTTTCGGACATTGGTTGGATAGTCTACCTCTGTGAAGTCTACCTCTGTGATTAATGGCTATCTTGTTAAAGAAACTGGTTTCCATAGTTATTCCCACTTCTTTGTGCAACGCCGTATATACCAGAGAATCAGGTAAATCTTCGTACTGTATCATTAATGGGTTTGAAGAAAGGTAGAAGGAATTAAAATAAACTCCTATATACGTACGAAGAAAATTAAAATTTATATTCAATAAATAACTAACTTGAATTTGTAGTGAGACTTGATAAATAATTCAGGTATATTAATTGATTCAAATGGAAAGCGAAATCCCTCAAAATGTTGTATTGAGGACCAAGAAAAAAAAAGAAATTTTCACAGACACAAAGATGGGACTGATTCCTGAGATATCATTTTCTTGATAGACGTAGACATAGTCATAGCAATTTTATATTTTTTCAGAAATGGAAAAATGTTTTTTGAAAGGCACACATTATTATTTATCCAATTGGAAAGACATCATTCGAAATAACAAGAACAACTTCTAGAAAATTAAGTCATAGAGAGATACAAAGCTATATACTCTGGTCTTGAATTTTTGATAACTGTAATAGTGGGGTAACAGATTTTTGTATCTTCGAAGCTTAAATGGTTGCTAAACATCTTTCTACAACATTTGTTTCACAAAAAAGTAGCAACGCTTCACGTAAATCGCAAGGATCTATATTTATTAACAGCCGTGGAACCCTGCAGACCCAATACGGATATATACTATTATACAACAACGGGACAATATCCGACCAACGTAACAAAAAGAATAAAGCTAACAGTATTATTACAAAAAACGTTCAACAACAAATTATAATGTCTGATACAAATAATAAATTTTCTAGGCGTCTGTATGAAGTTGATAAAATTTTTTCACAAATGGATAAATTTAATATTCACCAGTTATAAAAGTTTTCGAATACACCTGGTATCACTCAACAACGATTAAAATTTTTCATACAAATATTACAATATCTGCGGGAATGTATTCATGCTAAGCTCAATTCCTGCTCTCTAACGATATTTCTATTGTATTAACCACTTAAAATAATGTGGTTGCGTGCAACAAAAGCATCAGTTTGTGGTTAGTTTTAATGTAAATTATGACCAAAGATATAATTTATAAGCTGTAAATTATTCATTATCACATAAATGTTCATTTTATTACATTACGAGATTGAAGTGAAATGTTTTCCTAGATTAACTAAACATAGTTGGTTACACGTTGATACCATGATCGAAAGATCATTCGAAGGTTTAATATGATAATTTGGATTGCTTGAAGAGTAATTCTAATATTATATTCGTCAATGCTGTGGGTCTTGAATCAATCATGTTGGCATCAGTCAAAACAGAGGTCAAAACGAAATATTTTGTAACGAAGTTTACTATATTCGGTTCGTTCTCAAGAAAAACCAAACGAAAATAAAATCACGTGAATATTGAATGACCTAGGCAAGTAGATAAAGTTGAACTGTATTCTGTCGTCCAATACGCGTTGTCTTTGTTTACATCCGATTTTTCTTGGGACCATCCAGACTAGATGTAATTTTATGTCCATCTGACATAATTTAACTCCACAACTTCAAACTTAGTATACATCGTATAACCGCGAAACCTCACAGAAGTATGCTATGATGTATAACAATGAAATACCGTTTTTAAAGTAAATATTTGTGCCAGAAACTCTCACAAATCTTCTCTGAAAGGTAACAAATATAAAATGATCACTGGTAAATATGTTATTGCCAAGGTATGCTATATTAAAACACTCACCTAATTATTCATTTCGGGAGAGTTAAAAATAAAACGATTTGCATAAAGGACAAAGTTTGTCACCCACGGTATTGTTATTTCAAAAACCTGTTACACCTATCCCCGATCGGCATAAAGTTGATGCTATAAATTGTTTGCAGCTGTTATCTTTAAAATGCATCTATCTTAGATAATAAATAACAGAAAAGCAAAATGGAGGTTTTGGTTGAAAGAATTCAAGTTGATCGTTATCTTTTACGTTAAGTCTTACATGGTCCCAATCAATTTTGTGATTATAAAACAAGTCCAAGAAGAACATCGTGAAAAAATCATTCAACGAATCCATGTGAAGAGGTCCAAAAATTGTATTTTGATCATATCTATATCTATACCATATTTGATATGAATGTTCACTTATCACCACACTTCATTCAAATAAAATGAAAAGGATATGGAGATGACATAGATATTGTGGTAGAAAAAATGAACATGGTCCTTGAGAAAGTTGATAACTGGTGTAAACAGCAGAGTCAATACTCAGAAAACGCAAGTATACAATGCTAGGCTACACATGAAACCAGTAGAAAGAATAGAGATTACTTTGGTCAATGAAATTGAATAATTTGAAGAATCTTTGGATCACAGGCTCACTCACACAAAAAGCAGCATTTACAGCAGCTGTTTCCTTGGGCAGATGCAGAAGAGTGTGCGGCGAGAATTTAGACTCGAGTGAGTTTACTAACAGGTCACTGTAAGCTCAGTTGAAACTTATAGGATTGACAGACGAGCCTATGTACAGATGCTGTTGAGAAAAAAGAAGAGGGACGAAAAGGCATCTGACGAAGATGTCTTCACTTTAAAATATGCGTAGCTTGCTTCATAATTGGAATACTTAGCACGAAGCAGTCGTGAGAATGTTACTCATGCTCATGAGCGAGCTAGAGGTATCTGCGCCAGTCTTCAATAGTAATATCTTGACTTTTATCAACACAAATATAATTCTATATCTAATAATGGGAATAATAAACATATCAAAATAGATAGAAAGGGAAATAACTGCCTAGCTGTCGAATAAAATATTAACCAAACATCTGACAACGCACCCCTTGAATGACATGAACTAAAATATATAAAATTAGTTATAGTTAGTCGTTTTAATTTTGGTTAAGACCGCTCTCCAGTAGCAAAATACATATAATTAAGCACGTTTAGTCGAGTCATGCGATATGTTAATGAGGCACCGAAGCCAAACCGAAATTCGGTATGTCACGCCATACTTCAGAAGCGTTAATAATGTCGTAAAGTACCTGGATTACTTCGCTTACAAAAGGTAATGCCGTGTAAATGGGGTTCGTTATTAGATAGCTGGACTGCCTGCTCGTGTACGGTTTATGTGCACAAAATATTTGATCATCTACTACTAAAGATATAGATTTGATGGTTGTGTAAGTCAATTTACACTTTTACATTGCTTTTAGAGGGAGTGTATATGTGATAATAATAATAATAATTTATTCACAAAATATATAAGTAATTACAAATTTGTTATGGTTAGTGAATAAGCAGCCCGAAGGTCTCCGATAGGTGTACATACACCTGTTTCGGCAAAATACATATAAATAAAAACAACAGTAAGTACTTAATTTAATAATGTTAGACATGTTATTATAACCCTGATAACATTATGATTAGAATTATTTAATAATTATTTAAAAGATGCATAGATAAAATTACAATAAGAATAATAAATTGAAATTTTAAAATGAAATTCTAAAATTTCTAAACTTTGGCTAATCTGACCATACGTTTTTTCTTTATTTTTTGATAATCGTATGTATCATGGTTGTACGTGGTATGTATAATTACACCATCAATGCAATATAACAGAAATATGTCGCCAGTTCCAAAAGAAATGCTTTTAATTTTCGGAGCTAGGAATGAAAAAGATCTTTGACCAAAAGATTTCATCATTCTCGGAACAATATAGTGGTGTTTGTTCCTAGTTTCATAATTATGTAAAGGTAGGTTACTCTTATCCTTTATGGCGTGGTATTTTATAGAGGCACAAAGAAAATATAACTGTTTCAAGTCAAAAATGTTGCTTTCCCTATATATCGATCTGAGGGATATGTATGAGGTTTAGACATAATGATCTTCAAAAATCTTTTGTGGATAATTTCTAATGGATGAATTGGAGTTTTTAGAGCACTTCCCCATGCTAATATACCATAGCGTGTAGGTGACTCTCGACTAGTCCGAAGTATAACATGCGAAGGTATTTAGCGGGTATACACTTTTTCAGGTATTTAAATTTATAGAGGATGAATTGTAGTTTTTTTATCACGTATCTAATCTGAGAATCCCACTTTATATTTGTATCTATGGTAATACCTAGATATTTGATATTCATCACAGGTTTTATATTGAAATTTTGTCCGTTTTGTGATATTTCAAGAGGTTTGAATAGTTGAAGAGTGGTAAGTAAAAAGTTTTTTTTAAATTTATGGTAAGTATTTTACGAGGTATTTTATTATCAAACCAGGCCTTTATTAATTTTAAATCAGTTTCTGCTTTTATTTTCAATTGATACCAGTTATCTGCTTCACAAATAATAGCAGTATCATCAGCGAACCCAATTATATGTCCTGAACTGCGCAAAGAAAATAGACCATTAATATAAAGTAAACAAGACAGGACCCAAAATTGTTCCCTGTGGTACTCCATAAGATATATTTATTTGACCACTCGTTTGCCCGGCAATCTTTACTACCTGCTTTCTCTCTGAGAGCTAGCTTGTGAATAACTGTAGACTATTGCTTAGTATGCCGATATTTTCTAAGGTTTGTAATAGGTTATAATGGCTACACATATGTGTTTGCTTACATAAGCAAACCTTGTTATCACACAAAGTGTACGAATATATTGGGCAGGTATATTTGACCCACAATGCTCTATCGTAGAAATGACTCCCTCAGGTGCCCATTCAGGCGACATTTTCCCGTTAGAATCTCTGTTCGTAGGCTTTGATTGTTTGATTGTTTTAATGGTCAGATCTGCTCTTCTTCTCGGCTTTACATATTTCTTCCAATATTACAATAGAGCTAATTCCGCAAAAGGATTTCCGGTTCCAAAAAGGTGTTTCAGTCCCCCTGCTTGCCAGTCCATCTGCTATTTCATTTCCTTGTATTCCAGAGTGTCCTGGAATCCACAGTAAGGTGACTATATTGTTCTCGCCTAGTTCATTGAGTTTGTCACACCACTATGGAACTGATTACAGGAGATCTCAGTTCTTTATTGGCTGCCTTCTATAACCTTATTTAACAATATTTAACTGGGCTCACCTTCTTATTGCGTGAATATTCGCTTGAAAGATACTTGGTGTTTTTCTCTAGATCACATATACAGAGCTGCAAATTTTGATGTATATATTTACCCCTTTCCTTATCTTTTTCATAGGTTGAACTGTGGAAAATCCGGTAATATATCTTGTCTCCCAAATATACTATTTCCTTGGCATTTTTTCCTTTATGTTAAAATCCTGTAAAGTCGGAAACGGCTTGTTTCGGGTTTTTGATTAACGATTCAGATTAACTACCCATCAAATGTGGCTGGATACTTAGATACGCAACTCGAGAACATGAACATTCAATGCTGTTAGGATACATAAACACGCGTAAAGAAGCCATTTCGTGTAACTTTATCACCATTTCGCTACAGTTTAGAGCAGACACAGAATGCTTTCGAGGTGTAAGATAATGACGCTTGATAGTCTAATGACTAAGAACTGGGGACGGTTAATGCTCCCTAGCGAGGGAGAAACACACCAATTGCGAAATTAGATTTGAAAATATGATTTGAATTATGAAATCCCTTTAAAGTTTCTGGAAGGAATTACGAGATATTTTCTTCCCTAATATTATATGCCAATTACTCAGGTACATATCGAATGGAAATTATTATTACCCGTAGAAATTTACTGTGAAAATACGAAAGTTTTTGTAAATGTATGCTTATTGTTCAAATTTTTTTCAAATATGGTGCCTCCTCGGGTGCCTCCAATTCTTTTTTTTTTCAAGAATAAAGATGACTTTGATTAAAAAGAGATTGCGTTTCCAGACTCGAAATAAAAATCCTTATAGGTTATGTTTGAACCTATATTTTTTCACTCAACGTTGAACCATAAATATACATACATAATACACACTGCGAAAAAATTCAATAGAGTACACGCATATTTCATATTTTGCTTGAATATTAATTTATAATAGTAAATATGATATCAAAAATTACTAATAATAGGAAATATACCAGTTTCCATTGGAAATTTTAAAATAAAATTCAAATTTCAATGCACTTTCCGACCACAATCCGAGGATTTCCGAACGCTACCGATGATACGTGTGATGTCATATCTCTTGTGTTTACTTATGTCAATATGGCCGGTATTGCATTAGGTTATGTGTTGTTGTGTGTTTATATTGTATTTTAATCAACTATTAATTGCTTCATCGACGTAAAAATATCATTTACGTGTTTGTGTGTGCTTTTTTTATTTCTAAAAGTCAACGTAAAGTGAAAAGTGGACATATTCGATATTTCCGAGGATATTTTGAAACTTTTGGAGTTCAGTTTTACTAGTTCAGTTTTCAGTGACGATTCTTTCATATTTTGTGAGTAGAGATATGGATAGCGAATGTTTTGTAAAAGCAAAAACTGATAACTTGCCCAAAGTAGACTCATTTATGCTGCTTGAATTTATGAAGTCAAACAACTGCTTTAATGCAGAGGAAATAGGAGGAGCTAAAGCATTATCGTAAGTACGATTTATGCTATGTTTTATTTATATAATATATACCAACCATATTTCGATGTGTGGTCGTAAGCAAATGATGTTTTTATGGTTGATTCCTAGACATATAGGTACATAACCTCAAACTATTTAAGAATAAAAATTACCAGCATAGAAGTAGGTACTTACATTAAAATGGTCTTCACAAACAAAAGTAATGCTCTTCTCTTAAGTGTATTTTTGCTTGTGCCACCAGGTAAAGTAACAAATATTTTGTCTGGAGCTTTAATAGACGTTGATTTATACACTGGAACAATGCAATACTTGGAATACAAAGTTTTTTTTCGGCTTTATCCACTTTTAAAGCTTTCAGAAACAAATTGGGTCACAAGAACTCAGAGCGTGATACACGAATAAGAATGTAAACAAATGACGTCACACCATGGGGCAGCCATCTTTATGACGTGAAGCGCGTTTTGGCGGACTTTCAAATTTTATGATTTTTAAAGTCGTTTTAAAAGTAAAGTTTATATTTTTTTGAAAAAAATAGGCATGCAAGGTGTTAGGAGACCTGATAAAGCGTCAATTCTCACCAATAGCAAAATTTATGCTTGATCTCTATTGACCATAGGATTTTAACAAGTGAGACGGAGATAATAGCTGTATTATTTTTACCACGTTTACCTGAGATTAACTGAGTCACTCAGTTAGTCTCAGTAAATTAGGAAAAAGTATATGTTCTTTCAATATGGCTCGAGTTGAGTACAAAGTGAGAATAACTAAGAAAATTTCTCCCACCCTTACCCCAATTGAGCTAGCTTTTCATAAAACTTAGAAGTGAGTTGAAAACTTTTTGCGATCTGTACCGGATATTTGTTGATGTCACATGTCACATCTATCTTAAAAGTGTGGTTTATGTTCTTTTAAATAAGAATTGCTTTAAGAAGTGGCATTTAAGGCACTTTCATGAACCATTGCCTGTTGAAAATAAAAATTTGTGTACCTATAAACTAAATTTTTGTGGTATAATCCGAGGTATAAACATTAGAGGTTATGTTATAATTGTGGTCTGTGGTCATTAGATATAAATTTGCCTCGATTTATCTTACTTCATCCCAGCTCACCTTGTCTTAATTATTCTTACAAGTGAGACGGTCGACTGGTAAAAAGAATACAGCTAATATAAGAAATATGACTTGAAATAGAGCGTTGGGAAAATTTGGAGTGATCCCTTGCCACTATGGGTTGTCGTTCGTTGGTTTAGCGTCTAAAGTTGTGATGCCATACCATCAAAAATTTATGTGAAGGATGTGGTAAACGCAGTACACTTGCACCAAAACCACAGGGCGTGTTTGAATAATACAAAATATAATTTACCCTAACACATAAAACTATGAAGTTTTTAATTCCGAACGAATAGCTTGTAAATATCAGAGCTTATGTTACACTTTATCCTTTTAAAATTCCCAAAATATTTCTGATACGAAAAATGCTCGGTAATTCAAATAGCCATTAATTTTATGAAACATAAACAACTTGCGTAAATGTAACGCTATAAAAATGTTAATTATAATTTCCCATTAAAAGGAATATTAATTTGGGAAATGGGTCATTTTCAAACGTTATCCGACGCAGTCACGAGATTTTCGAAAGTTTAGTAAGCTAAGTAAGCGGTAAATCATACTTTTTGATCGTCCTTCGTTTTTTTATAATAATAAGATTGTGACACGCACATCAGTTTGTTTATAGTAACCCTATGAAGGGTGCTCAACTTACAACAATTAAACGACATGGTGGGTGTAGCAGAAATTTAAATGGAGCTTTCTATTATATCTAATAAGTTTCATATAGCATACAGAGTTCGGCAAAAGTCCGGGACCGGACAAATATCTAAGAAAATATAACTTTTGTGAAAAATCTTTTTATACCACTTAAACTTTATTGATATAACAAATTCTAGCAAATTTCCTTTTACATTTGAATAGTTGGACATTCGTTGAATGTATTCCATAATCGAGTACTAATATCTCTTCACACGTTGTTCAGAATTTTCAGTTTCATTATTAGATCATTCAATGTGCAGTATCAGGCTTATTTTAAATGGGACACCCTGTATTTTAATAACTCATCATATTCAAAAAAATGTCCTCTTTCGAATGGTATAAGGGTGTCCTATACCTAGGTATTATACTTTTCGTGAAATTTACAATTTTCTTAAATTTTATGCTAGATTGATTTTAAAACATCAGCAATTCTCTCTAAATTTCAAACTAATGATCTTGGCATAGTTGTAAGAAACTAAATAGATCACGTTTTAATCCTCCAGAAAATATAGAGTTCTGCTATCCTATACCGAGTGGTTAAAAAGATATAGCCACTCTCACAGAAAAATCACTAACCATTTAGACATTTTATGAAATAACAAAAAACAAAAAAGTTTCACACATTACGAGTGCCATTATTTAGATTTAGAACATTAAATTACAACATGAATAAAAACGGAACTAACAACAAGGGTGATAAATTTTTTGTTTTTTGTTATTTCATAAAATGTCTAAGTGGATAATGATTTTTCTGTGAGAGTGGCTATATCTTTTAACCACTCGGTATAGGATAGCAGAACACTATTTTTTCTGAAGGCTTAAAACGTGATCGATTAAGTTTCTTACAACAACTATACCAAGATCATCGGTTTGAAATTAGAGAAAATTGCAGATGTTTTAAAATCAATCTAGCATAAAATTTAAGAAAATTGGAAATTTCACTAAAAGTATAATACCTAGGTATGAGTCACCCTCACACCATTCGAAAGAGGAAATTTTTTTGAATATGATGAATTATTAAAATACAGGGTGTTCCATTTAAAATAAGCCTGATACTGCACATTGAATGATCTAATAATGAAACTGAAAATTCTGAACACCCTGTGAAGAGATATTTAGTATTCAATCGTGGAATACATTCAACGAATGTCCAACTATTCAAATGTAAGAGGAAATTTGCTAGAATTTGTTATATCAATAAGTTATTAATTTTTTTCGAAATGTTCACATTTTAAAAAAGTCAGTATAACTCGGAACCCTCTGTATTTAGGTATAGGGATACATTACAATAAAATATAGGGTATTCCATAAGAAAAAATATAACTTTGATACGCCACACTTTATTGGAACATTCTGTATACTTATTTCAAAATATTTTCAAATTATAGTTTAAGCTGAAGTGGAATTTGTGGTATAAAAAGATTTTACAAAAAATTTATATTTTCTTCGATATATGTCCGGTCCCGGACTTTTGCCGAACTCTGTATAAAAAAAATGCGACAAGCACTATGTCTTCTGAAAGCGATGACAACCACAAGCTTGCTCATCAATATAAATGCTAATATTAATAATAAATAACTAAAATGTAATTGATCAATATTATATTTTCCATGATTTTACTAGTGGATAAGTGGCACGGACGAGACCAGACCAAAAAAAGAAAGAAAAATGTAGACAGAAGCAGTTGACTTCAGCTGCAATAACGACATCACGTTTGTATAACAGTTTTCACACTAGGGAGCTATTTCGTCAATATATGATGTTACCTCATCATAACCACTCCATTGGCTTGAAAATTTCATAACAGTATGCTTCCTTTTTATATTTCAACAGAACGGAAAATAGTGAGACTGAAAAATTATAGTAACTTTTTATGTAACATAAGAATTAATACGTTTCTAGATGAAGCATTTTGTTTCATCACTATCCACTATCCACTTAGCCCATCTGTGACTACTGGGAGATCAGATTTTTGAGGTTTCAAGACCAAAATAGCGCATTAGGGCGTAGTAACCTTTTTTCCAGTAGGACATACTAAGGTAGCTTTTTGGGATATCAAAAAATGGTAAGTACGGGACCGATAAAAGGAGTACAAGCGCGAGCCCATCAGCAATCCCTTTTTCAACCATTTTTCTTATGCCCTGCCACCCATAACAAAGTTACTTTGTTGCATTTAGCCAGTTGTTTATCGTTCCAGACAATTGTACACTCCAGAGCCTTTAAAACATCCTGGTTATTAGACGCAATGGAAATTCCGGCTGAGTTAGACATTTTACTTCGTTTTTGAGATAGTATGGCGCTGAATGTACGAAAAAACAGGTCATGATTACTAAAAAAATGTCGTAATTTTTGTTTTCATATGTAGAATGAAGAATCTATTAGTTGGGTCTCATTTGGCTCTTAAAAAAACGATTTTGTATGCTACAAATAATATTTGAGTACTGCTGGAATTTCCTATAAGCTTCTAATCCAAAACGACGTACTATACTCAAAATTCTGAATGCTACTAGAATTTATTTTCAATTTGCAAAATAAAAAACAATTTCAACAACTGAATTATTATCAGCTTCTTAATGTCTTTTAGTCATTTGAAATTTTTACCTTGATATAAAATTGATAGTGCCAAACAATGCTATCGCATTCACATACCTAAACGTAATCATTAATTATTATTGTTATCTATAATTTCCGATCATCTAATATTTCTTAATGTCTCATACCACCCAAGGAATGTTTGTAATTAATAAATAGGCTATCCATTAGTAAATTCCGCTGTCCTTGCACTATACCGTTTTGCGATAAAGATATTTGCGTGTATAGATCGTCGTATTATAATAATAAAATATTCTCTTAACATTCTGCACTTGTATATATGTTTATTAGTTTTATGGCTAATTGTAGTCAATAAAATGGCTATAAACTCAAGCGTGCGGTTGCCAAAATAATAAATTTACATAACAATTTACGAACGTAACAAACGATGTAGAATATAATCATTGATCGCTCTCTCATTGCACTGTTATAATAATTATTTTCTCAATTTTGATGGTTTCTCTTTCGGGATCTGTAGTATTAACGAAAATAAGAAGTAACAAGTACTACTTTCCAAACTTTTAGAGATGAATTCCAATGAATGAAGGACAAGCCAGCGACCTACGCTAGTTGCCAAAAAACCTAGCAAACTAAAATGCCTCAAACAACAGGATGGCAAGAAAAACACCGAAATCAACTCCAAAAAGGAACGAACCAGGTTTCACCACGTCAAGCGACATCCAAGAAGAAGACGACGATTACACAGACGAAGATTCTGGAACAGGTGACTGTTAGTGGAGCTAATGGCCTAGTCACTTGGTGGAGAATCTCAGGACTCACATAGACGAAGGTCTGGCACATCCACAGAAAGATGAGCAGAAACGCAGAGCACACAACAGAAGACAAGTAACAAGAAAGAAGAAGAAGTGGTTACACAGCAAAAAGCTCCAGGCAACAGCCATTTCGGACCGGGGCGAACTTGGAGCGAAAAATCCGAACGACGACGAAGAGGCCCCACTGGATAAGATGAGGGTGCATCCTGGGAGGGACGGGCTCAGTACAAAGTGTATGTTAAGAGTTCCATTTTACGGTAGTTAACACTAGCCTAAAATTATCAAAGGGAGTATTGAATTATTTCCAGCATATATTTTATATGGAAATTATAATATTTCCAGCCCCTCAAGATGAAATAGCAATATAGTTCACATTAACACAACTGTCTAAATGACTTTATAGGCAGCTACAATTTACTAAATGTGATTTGGCTAATTTCATGAAGTAGTACGTTTTATGTTCCAACTAACAAAATAACACCCAATTCAAGTGTTACCCCAGCTATAAAAGCAAAAGTGACCCTTAGAGATCCCGTGACCCTTCTCTTGGCATTTCAAGCGATAAACTAGAAACGCACCGACAATAATAATATAACAAAGTAAAAGAATAGACCAATTTTGGTAGATTATTGCAGTATGATAATCACGTATCATTTGAATTGTCAAAGGGATGTTAGAGAGTGGAGGAATAACAAAAGCGTAGCTCCCTTGGGAACCAAACAGTGACGGAGGATGCTAGAAACTTGCTTAAACCGGTCCTTGTTGATAATGGCATCATCATCAATGTTTGTTATGCAATACTTAGATTCATTTTCTTAAAATTCATCAGAGACCGATGATAATACTTGAAAAGCAACTAATAAGATCTAATGTAACGTAGGTTTAATGAAAGTATGACCGAATGAATACCTTTTTCCTGATCAAAAGCATTTTCCAGGGTTCCAAGCTTTGCTATGAGGTATTTGGTTTGATCTTGCAACCATTACCTCCAGGAGGATCATGGAGTGGTCATATTAATTGATCAGTTAATTTACCAGAAACAAACGAACAGCCAAAACAAAAGTAACAAGACACAATAAATTAAGTTAAGTTGATGCATTGATCGTAGGTACCTGTTATTTGTTGTAAAAATGTTTTAACCTAGACGAGATCGGTATAGACTGAAAAGTACGCCACTGTTTGAATTGAAAAAAATGTAGCAAGGGGAAAAGCTAGTAATTTCTCTTTGACCAGAAGGGGTTGGTTATAAAAAGAAAACGATTCATACGACGAGCCATAGCCAGTTATGCAAACTATGGCTACTATCTCTTGTATAGGTCGATGGACAATCGACGGTTAGAAACGGGGAAGCGGGGGATCACCCCTAAGGGAGACATCGACGAAATTATATCGAAGCTCGGAGGGTGCGCGCATTAAAGAGAATGTTTATGATGGCCGTTCCGACACTTGCGGCAACTGGATGGGGTTATTTCCATAAAATTAACAACAAACAAAAAGGCTTCATTTGCGTAGGGCGGTTAGTATACTACTAAAGGCACATACATTATACGATAAAGTTACGGTGTTTATAATCCGCTGATATCATGAAAAAGAGACATCGGGAAACAGCACAATTATAATTTTTTTGCCCTTTTGAAGATAACAGAATTAAATAGGTACATACGAAAAAAATTAAAGGTGTTTCTAAATAATAAAAAATGTATGAAAGCGATTTAAATTTACATACATACTTTTTTTGTGGCAAAGTGAGAAAAATGGAAGGTCGTCGGTTTTAATGTCAGTTTTCGTTTTTTTAAATTATTTTTTCAACACTATTAAGTAATTACATATTATAGTTTTATTATAGCTAATGCAAACGATGAGTAAGTTAAAAACTAGAAGGATTTTATACTAGTCAAGACAGTATGATGAAAAAGTATAACTTTTCAAAGAGATTCGTTACAGAATTAAACAACAAGAAGGAATGGGATCAAAATACCATTACCAGACTTGGAAAGAATGCCATTCAATGGTACACAGACGGCTCTAAAGCAATAGAAGGAACTGGGATAGGAACCAAACACTCTGAAAGCTTGGGAAAAACCCCAAGTATCTTTCAAGCGGAACTCCACGCCATAAGAAAGTGCGCCAAGTTCAATATTGATAAAGGATACAGAACACAAAGGATTATTATGATTTCGGATAGTCAAGCAGCCATTAAAGCACTGAGCTCTTGTGAAATCAGTTCCAAAATGGTGTGGGAATGCCTAGACAAACTCAATGAACTAGGCGAGAGCAATATAGTCCTTACTATGGATTCCAGGACACACTGGAATAGAAGGAAATGAAATAGCAGATGAACTAGCAAAGAGGGGGAATGAAATACGTTTCTGGGGGCACTAATATAATATTGAAAGAAATAGGTAAAGCTGAGAAAAAGAGAAGATCTGACCATTGGAAAGATCTAGTAGGGCTTATACAATCAAAGACTCTTCTGGGTGACTACAGCCTGTTGAGATCAAATGAATGCATAAGTCAAAGTAAAACTGCGGTAAGAGTTTTAACAGGGATCCTAACGGGACATTGTCGCCTGAATGGGCACCTGAAAAAGCTCAAAATAGTGGAGGAAGAAGAATGCAGATTTTGTGGCATGGAAGAAGAAAACTCCATCCACATACTTTCCAACTGCACAGCACTTCAGAATCCTAGAGCACAGCACCTGGTAGATTACTGGATAGAAGAGAAACATTTACCTAAGTTGAAGCCTGCAGACATCCTAAAATTCCTCCGGGAAATAGGACTAATTAAAGGAACTACTAGTTTCTGAGACTCTCCTCAGAAATTAAGTAGAAGTAAGGGGGTACAATAGATCTTTTAGGTCTCAGTTAATGTCTCCCCAAAATACATACATTCATACAAACTAGTCAAATTTACGCCTTTTTTTGTTATATTGTTATATGTTTGGTTGCCTATACCGAAATATTAATAGGGGTCATCAATGAATGATTTTGTGTACATTAATATTTCTATACCTCTAATATCACTGGGATTTGTTTGCTATTGTTGTTTTCGAATGAAAAGTAGAACTCAAGGAGTACATTCCAAGATTTTCAATGTGCATTATTTACTGTTAATTCGAATTTTTGTGGTATTAGGACAAAATTCAAAGCCTTGAAGTTGAAACCTGTAAAACTGTCAAAGTCACCATGTACATAAAATAATCAAGCTTTATTCCTAGTTGAGAAAACGTTCATTCTTGGATATTTAATCAATTGACTACCTCATCTCAGCTTCACTTATTACTAAAATACCAATTACCGACACAACTCCCTCCGAATGTTCTAATTAATTTGACCCGTTGCCGTTGAACGAATGAATTACGGCCTTATATCCGTTAGGTGGCATATTGCAGAGCGATTTCAGCGCTATGAATGACGCAATTTGTAATTAGAAAGCCTGTATTAAAACGGGTGAATGCGCCCTCTGTGGAAGAGGAATGTCATTAATAAAGAATGTACCCACCACAGATACTGGAATAGATGCGTTCGAAATGAGCGGAATGCTAAAATATCGGTAGTAATTGAAACGCTTTAAGAATCTTAATGGCTATTTTGGTTTAATTAATTTCTGCGTGGAGGATCTTACAGATTTAAAATTATAATAATGTAGGCTACAGGAAGAAATTTGATATTTTTAGACGACGTACACTTGCCATGAGTCGGATAAAGTAAAAGTATGAGTGTAAATTTACATTTCAACTGTAATCATATTTATCAAAATCAATTTGGAATTATATATTTTGTCTGGAGGGTGGAACGACCACATAAAATAATGCACAGGACATACCAGTGATTCGTTCAATTGGTGTACAGTGAGGTGTAGTCATCTAGCACGAACATAACAGAGTTACGAATTGGTGCCCCACGTTGGGCGCCAATTTGTGACGATGATGCTCTGTGATAGCGCTGATATAGACAATATTTCTTGAAAATACTCGCCGCTGTATTTTAGTTCAACTGTAGTGTGGTAGCATTCTATCAAAATATGAGAAAAAACGAAGTTATGACCAAAATTAACACCGCGCCCTGTATACAAGGTAATAGTATGTACAGTACTTCATGACTCCCTCTGTCTATTGTTAATCGTTTCTAACAATGGAATATATTACAATAAAAACTAGAAATATTACAATAAATAACAACAGATTGTATTTTGATACTATCAAACGCTAAAAAATAGTGAAAAACATTCAATCCTCATAATATTAATACAAAACTAGATATTTATGTGAACTCTTTCACAGCAATCTCGATATAACATAATCTCGGTTCTCGACTCGAAGATATCGGTTAACCCAAAGGTGAAAAACACAATTCTCAATTTAAGTAAGAAAAGAAATATGGCTGGCATCGAGTTGCCGTGGAATGAATCAACGGCCGGGAGGAG
>CAJUYI010000376.1:144215-157907 GCA_910591695.1 Galerucella pusilla
ATAATGTACTCTTAATACTCTTAATACATAAATGGCTATTAAACAATGTATCCATGGTTAATTCTACATTATTTGGCGGAACTAGCATTTATTATCAAGGATTTCTTCAAGCAAGTGAGCATTTAAACACTTTGATGACATTTAGTGATATTTGTATTGAATACTGTAAAGTTATATACATTTTTGGCAGTTTTCTTGTTTTGGCTATCGAAAATAAGAAATTCTTTGGTATTTCCGGTTTAAAATACACATAAGGAACCTGAAACTAAAGATTTTGCGTCTTAAATTATTTCAAAGAAACAAAATAAACAATATTGTTATTATTTATGAGTTAAAAAACATATCGCTTAACATTAACAAAACAAGTATTTGAAACACGATACCATTTCCACAAAGTTAACAGCAACAAGTTACGTTTATGTGGGTGATTAACGACACTGGCACGTTTAGTCTCGCGTTCAGATTTATATATACCGAGTGGTGTGTTCTTTGGCAAAAGTTGTTTCGAGTCTTGTTCGGAATTAATAATTATACTGTTAAGGTTGTTACTGGAATAAAATATAACATATATTTCGTAAATTATTGAATATAACGCTGACAGCACAAGAAAACTATGTTAAATTCGGTTGGGATTTTTTATTGATTTGAAAAACAGTTTGAGTGAATTAAGAATCGATATTTCCAAGCATCACAAAGGAAACCACAAAAATATAAGGATTTTAACTAGCCGTCAATGAAATTCTTAAAAAATATAACTCCCATATGAATAGTGATAAGTAAGAGGTCATTGTCTGTCTGTCTGTCTTGTAATGAACAACATCAAAAATAGTTTATTTTACAAACATTTGCACTATTTTTAACATTTCCTGCTTAAGTTATTCGAATATGAAACGGCTCAACAGTTTTCGTATTACATTCTTTTAAAGCAGCAGAATTGTCACTTTCTTTGGTATCAGCAACTTGATACTGTTTTTACCCACGCAGTCACAACAACACAAGCTATTTTTATAGTGAGTGAAGACCTTCACATATTATTCATAAAACCGAGAGATCTTCAGTTCTTTCGCAGTGCATGTATTTCTCCATTCTACAGCACCAAATTTGGAATGTTTACAATACCTATTATACGTTCATTCTGCACTAATATAAAGGACAACGTTTTGTTGATTCAACAGCTTTTTCCCTGTCCTCTACTTCACTTTGATAACCTATATCTCACACTTCAAGGCATTCCAATAACATCTTACAGGCTACCCTTGGTTTTATAAAGCAGTAGACGATTGAAAAAGTTTAGAATTTAAAGGGACAAAACTAGAAAAATAATTTTTATAAGTTATAAAGTTCATAATTGCATGATATTTAAATCCAACATTAATATTATTCATTAAAAGGCTTGTAGTATTATTGATTAAAATAGTAATATTTATATATCATTATTTTATCGTAATTTCTGTAAATAAAATTGCTGTTCATCATACCAAATTTTCAATATTAAATATTTACTAGCTTTGTAAAAAAAACCTTGTAGATTTTATTAGATATTTTTGTGGAAAGTGCTACTCGTAACTCTCTATTCTTTTGTAAAAATCGGCCCTTTCTTGTCCTTTAATAACCCGTACGTCCCTTTGAATTGAAAAGGGTTTTTTAGAAAGTTTTTTGTCAGCAACATTCCAAAAAGAAACTTTCACCATTCATTTGTGTGAACGTAATCACTTTTAACATTTTCTGTTGTATATTCACCCAACAGATTTCAGAAATTCACTTGCATTGTTGGTAGATCAAATAGAGAAACAACACATAGAAAATATGTGAAGCAATTTTGAAAAATATTCTATATACATTAATGGAGGATCGCTAGAATTTTGAAAATTCACCAAAAAATAGGTGTACAAAATTAAACAAAACTAGCAAGTAACGAATTGAATAAAAAAAAAAACACTGAAGAAATAGCAATAGTGTTAAATTAAAGTACAAATTATCATCCAATTAATTTAAACTTGCCGCGTGGATGATAAAATCGTAAATATAAGCTATTAAAAATTCAATTTTTTAGTCTGATGTATTAACAATTCTCTATTATTAGTATAAGAAACATTACAGTTAATTACAAAAGCTAAATCACGTGCTCGGCGTAGGCTGATCAAAGGAAAAAGTCGGCAAGGATGACAAGCACGTGCTTCAGCTTTTGCAATTGATTTTGGACAAACTTTACTAGTTTTCCTTTCGAAGCATTTTGACGACTGGATAATAATATAAAGGCTATAAATATTTCAATAAGAAATATTATTTTCTCCGATTGATTGCTGATCGGTTCGTTGTTCTGCTTGTTGCTCGGCGTAGTGTTCAGGTTTATAAGAAGCTTTATGAAAGAAAGTTGCATCCTATCGACGAAATTGCTTTTTTCCAATAAATTCAATACAGCAAATTTAATTCACTCGATAAAAGTTGATGGATCATCTGGACATATCAAACCAACACGAGTTGACATACACAGTTCGCACTCGTTCGCTTTCTAAAGGTCATCTTAGATTAGACAATTTCTTGTGCAATATTTAGTTCAAGTTTCGGAACAATTCAAATTGTCAAGTCTAAAATTAAAAATTGTCTACCCTGTCAAATTGTAAAAGAAAATAGAACAGGTTCTATTTTTTTAACAATTTGATTTATTGGTTTAGGTTTCTGTTTCACGATGAAAATGCTCTATGAAAATGTCATTAATCTTGATAATTTGTGGTTATGTATTAAAGCGGTTGAAAAATATGTCTTGGAATAAACGAGAGATTGAAATGTTAATTGAGGAAATCTCAAAACATGCCTATTTTGTACAATGTAAAACACTCTTTCTTTGTTTTAAGTTAATATTCGCTTAGTTACATGAGCAGCCGTACAAATTAATTAATACCTATTTCAAATTATCCGGTTCCATAACTAACGAAATTTTTGAAAACCTTAGTGAATACACCTGACATATAGCAGTGCTGTCTCAACTGTATTCAAAGAATTTTATTTTGACCTTCCAGTATAATACCATCCAATCTTATCTAGCAGAGTATCTCTTTCACGATAATACATACGCATACGCATTACGCATATAACATTCTAAATATTTATTAGAGTTGTTTCAGTCCAACGTAATAGAAACAGACGACACTCGTAAGTGCATATAGTTATAAAAAATTACATGCAGTTTGAATGATTCTAAACAAGGTCAGTCACGTTTCGTGTGCGATGGAAGAAAACAAATTTAGAAGATTACACTGGAGACGATGACAACGGTCTAAAATAGTTTTGGAGGCCGTTGGCAGAAGCAGCCTGATTGCGTACGACTTGGCTTTCAAGATTACAACACTTGTATATGGTTTAATATATTTTTTTAACTAAAAAATAGAAATAGAAAGTAGAAAAAAGCAAAGTTTTGAACAAATTTCCCTAACTAGATGTTGTTTAAATTTGTTAAACAGTTTAATTAGTCTTAAACTGCAGGTCTACATGACCAAGAAGTTATCATCAATAAAGTCTGAATAATGAATACTATCCAGCAAATAGGTAAGTACCTCAAATCCATCTAAAAAAGGAAGAAAGGTTGCAACAGTCATCATACCTTTCAACCACTTTCTAGAGAGCACCTCTGCCATAAATTTAACAATCGACCATTAGAAGATTTATAATTTGTCACATTAAACTCAGGTACGATTAGATATTGACAAATAGATTGCCAACACTACCACCAATCCACCATTGAATGCAACTGAAGGCGAAGCTCAAAGAAAAGCCAAACTTTACAGTAGAATATGTAAAATTAATGCCATCATCACACTGCAACATAAATCTCAGACTTTTGGCATAATTGATTCATTCAATGTTCCCAAACGGCTACAATAGGTATGGCTTACGTTGTCTATCAGGTCTGAATTAGGTATCTGGTGGGGCGGATGTAATTTGGGCGCTAAAAGATTAATAGATTAATGCACTTTTTACAACATGTAAACTGGGCTCCAAAACCGAAGGGTCATTTTAATCCTATGTGCTAACCTAACCAAACCCGGTTGATCAAAGTGTAACTATGTATAAAAATATCAGAAAATAAGAAATAAAAAACTAAAAGAAGACAAGAAAACCCAGGCCCAAACCCGGTTGATCAAAGTGTAACTATGTATAAAAATATCAGAAAATGAGAAATAGAGAACTATTGGGTTTTTCCAAATATTGGTG
This sequence comes from Galerucella pusilla, assembly GCA_910591695.1. Taxonomy (NCBI): domain Eukaryota; kingdom Metazoa; phylum Arthropoda; class Insecta; order Coleoptera; family Chrysomelidae; genus Galerucella; species Galerucella pusilla. Next base: position 148,428 of record CAJUYI010000376.1, read on the forward strand.
GTTAAATTATTAAGATAAGAGTTAATTTATGACTCGACCTACTTGCACTTCTTAACGCCCAAAATACATGTCGGATTATCTACCCTTCTTGGTCAGACAGGTAAAGAAGGATAGTTAGCACCCAAATTACACCCGCCGATCTGGTGACAAACATCATCTCTCTCGCCTTAAAAATTTCATTCACTCAGTTTTCCACTTCTGTTTTGTCAAAAAGAATCCTCTAAGCCAGAGGTTCCCATACTTTTTTTTCTCATAGACCACTTTAAACATTTTGCTGGATCTGGTGGACCCCCTGCAGCTATTACATTTACTAACTTACTTCCAAAACCCGAAAAAAGTATATGTCTATGTAAATCTGTGTTGTGGCTATTTTTCAATCAACTATGAGTTAAAAGTTTTGGAAAAAAAGGTGAGAATTTATATTGCTTTGATTATGCTGTGAGTATTGTCATTTAAGCTAAGTTTCAAGGCCAGTCTAAAAAGCGTCTTCATTCAACAGTTGGATTCCTACTTTACTTTTTTGTATTCCAAGATTAACTCACAGTACAAGAAACCAATAAGCTCCCACTTCGGAGTGGTAAAAAGTAACAATAAATATTTTCTTGTTTTGTAGCTATTTATTCAAACACAAAAATTACTACTCATAGGAGAAGTCAAGTCGGGTCACCTAATTCATTTTTATAGACCCCCGTTAACGAGTTGTGGACCCCCATTTTTTTTCCCACGCAAGCGTAGACCCCTGTCGGGCTCCCGTGGACCCCTCTGGGGGTCCACCTGGACCACTTTGGGAATCAATGCTCTAAACGTTCCTATCTATTCTCATTTATCAAAATAAAGGATAATTTGAATCCTTAAACGTTTAAATCAATAATAACAGGCTTATCGTATCTATATGAGAGGAGTTAACCAAATGATAATGGCACATAAATCAGACTATAAAGAATAATGTGTCAATTGCGGGCAAAAAATATGTTAATATAGTTAATATAGTCGTAAAGTAATATAAAAATGATAAAACGGCTATTAAAATTATAAAAAATACGGTTAAAAGAATAACGGTTATCATTATAAACATATTTAACAAGTAAATAATAATAATAATATCATAATTCAAATTTTATATGCTAATAATAATATAATAACATAGATTATTAATAAATAATCTCTTTTAATTAAAATGTTGCTCTATGTCGGTTAATAAACATTGTAAAGATCGGTTTAAATAACTGAAATCACATCTACATAATATTTGGTTACTTTAATAAGAAAAATATTGAATTAAATTTCCTTTATTATGAAAAACACAGTTAAAACAAGATATGAATAGAAACTGTAAAGTCACGGAAATAAAGACATTTTTCAGACCTCCAGCTATTTGAAAACCGTACTTTTGAATCGTACTAAAAATTAATTTTAATAATTGGACATTCTCATCACTGCGGGATAATGAAAAAATTTAAGAAAATAATTTTTACCCAATTTATCGATGGAACTAACAAGCTACTAGATATTAAAATTTTGAAATTCAATCTTAACTACCTATGCCGTATTTTTAAGTAAAACCTGTAACGTACCTACTAGACTTAAATTTATTATATAATTTTAATGAAGATGACAAAATAAAAGAAGCTGGATTAAGAAAGACGCCAATTGAATATTTATTTGCTTGGAAACATTATTTAATGGACCTGCTGCAAAATACATTCATGAGAATCATTGAATTGAAGAATGGGTACCAATATAAAGTCGAAGAAGCATCAAGGAAATGCAGAGTTTTGGCTATTTTTCCAAATCACATAAAAATATTCATGACAAAGCTTTCTTCCATTTTGCGAAATCACACTAGTCTATTACGGATACATAAAATATGTTGAGGCTTTGCCGTTAAAAAGTTGTTGAGGACATATAATAGAAAGAGCTAAGAATCTTTATTTTCATAAGAGAGTTAGATAAGAATCCAAACCAATGCTATACAAAGGTTCCAATCATCACAGTATTCTTCCTTTTCCTTTAATAATAAATGTTCACAATATCAGCAAAATGGCATCAATTGTAAATCAAAACTGTTCAGCACTTGCCAAACCAGTAGCTCGACAAAGCTGCGCCGTGTGAAACCGCCTTAACCAAACTTCCATGCTTGTTTTGTGTTAATTACTACCCAACATGAATGGTTAGGAGGAAATTCATAATTCGTTCTTTATAAATATTTTTCCATTGACTTTCAGGGTTAAGATTTATGTTAACTTCTAGAGAAAAATTGTCGCTTTTAACATCATTTTTTGGAACCTGTTTACACTTATATCTTTTTTTGTCTTATCCAATTAAGTTAGTAAATATTACTCAAAAGATAATTAAATAGAAATGTCAGATTTTAAAATATTTAATGATACTCGGTCAGTTCAAAATGATTCTTTTAATTCTCATAAAGGCATTATCATTCCGTTGGATAACCTGCTAAATTTTATATTTTTTGTTAGAAATAATAAACTCACCAGATACTAGGTTACAACATAGTATTATTTCACGATAATAATGTTAAACGTTATCCTGAATAAAATTCAGTTTTATCATTATCAATATAGTAGACGAAATATCACAACTCAAATCCAAGCAACATATATTATATACATGACCTTATCAACAATTATCACTTAAAAATAAAACTAAATAAATAAAATAAATAAAAAAATGTATATGTACCATTGTACTCACCACAGACGACCCGATCAAAGGGACTCATCCAGTCTAAAAAAATAAAAAGATAAGTTTTATCATTAATACGTCTTAATATATAAACATTTATACAGATATTTATGTTATCAGTGGAGTTATGGCTGTTTAGGTAATATCATAGCTTTATAATGATATAGGTACTTAATATTTAATAAGTTGTCTATATTATTCACTCAAATGTAAATATACCAATGCATTTTAAATGTTTAAATGAAGCTCATAGATGAAACAAGATTCTGTCAGGAAAGTCCATTTATAAAACAGTAGATAACTTTTCAAAACCATTGTAAAAAAGTCGTTAGGACTAGGTCAGGACTATATGGAGGATGGTCCAGCAATTCACTGTTTTGTTGCTTTAAAATCTCAATAGAGTACACGCATATTTCATATTTTGCTTAGATATTAATTTATAATAGTAGAGTTGATATCAAAAATAACTAATAATAGGAAATAAACCAATTTCCATTGGAAATTACTTCCAAATTTTAAAATAAAATTCAAATTTTATTGTAGTTTCCGACCACCACCCGAGGATTTCCGAACGCTACCCATGATACGTGTGATGTCATACCATGTGATTACTTTTGTCAATATGGCCGGTATTGCATTAGGTTCTGTGTAGTTGTGTTTATATTGTTTTTTAATTAACTATTAATTGCTTCATCGACGTAAAAATATCATTTATATGTTTTTTTGAGACCATTACGTGTTTATGTGTGCTTTTTTTATTTTTAAAGGTCAACGTAAAGTGGAAAGTGGACATAAATATTCGATATTTAGAAGAAAATATTTTATTTACTAGTTCCTTGTTTAGTTTCATATTTTCTGAGTAAAGATATGGCTAGAGAAGGTTTTGTAAAAGCGCAAACTGACGACTCATTTATGCTGCTCGAATTTATGAACGTCAACAAATTTAATGACGTCACTCCATGGGGCAGCCATCTTCATGACGTAAAGCGCGTTTTGGCAGACTTTCAAATTTTATGATTTTTAAAGTCGTTTTAAAAGTAAAGTTTATAACTTTTTGAAAAAATAGACATGCAAGGTGTTAGGAGACCTAATAAAGCGCCAATTCCTACCAATAGCAAAATTTATGCTTGTACCCTATTGTTTATCTAGCTGTGTGGGAGCTTGCATGGTCTTGGTCTTTCGAGGGAATTATTGCTATAATTTATTTTATATTGAGATATTTAATCAATTTGTTTTTTCTTTCAAAAAATACCTACGTTGATTTGTTAGCCCAGATCCAAGTTGCAGCTGGTTCAAAAGAATCTATACTGTCTAAAGTTATTGGATACTGGTCAAATGATTCGTTTCATTGTACTGTTGAAAAACAGCACCCAAATGAAACACCAAAATTGCTACAAAAGAATATTTCAGAACCCACAGAAGACCTTCTTATTTGTACCAGAAAACTGTACATTTATCGCCAGTTATATTTGTAAGATTCAATAAAACAGCAGTTATAAACCTCTTTTAATTAGCTGCCACATTTATTTACTGCAAAAAGTTCAACTCAATTCCACACAGTATAACATTCGAAGAAAAAGTAATTATCGTAAATATTATCAAAAGATTCTGTCAAAATAAGATTTTAAAATATTCAGTTAGTGCTGCCGACAAGATAAATGAATATTGGTCTCGACATTTAGATGTTATGAACGCTAGTTTTGTAGGTTATAAATAAAGTCGAAGAAATGCCCCGAGCATGGGCGTACCCTTGTGAACAATGATGCTAGCAAGCTACCGGAAATAAGATACTTAATTGCAACAATATCCTTCTTACAGGAGTCGCCAGCCCGCAGGATTTCGGCTCCTAATTTATCAAGGCTCTGGTGAGACCGTTGGGTTCCAAGAATTTCACGAATTCTTCAAAAGCAAATCTACAGAAGTGTAGTGTAGACTGCTATTGAATACTGGAGACGATCGTTGATTATCCCTTATCTTGACTCTTCAACATTGTCATTGAATGTTATTCTCACACGAAAATACACCTGCTTTTGCCTCATCCCATCTTCATCCTTCATACATGCTAATAATTACTTCAAAAGATTTGGAAGAAAATACAAAATCTTTCATAGAGTTTCATTAATTGGGTGATATATCTCAGCAGAATTATATTTGTGGTATAATCTGTGGAAACAGAAAGATTTGTCTGGAGACAAATTAAAGGATATTGAAGTGGCTGAATTTTTGAAGAAGGCACTCCTCATTTTAAGTGCTTTTCCATCCATTACGGCTACTGTTGAACTATGTTTCAGTAGGTACTCTTCGAAGGGCTGGCTGAGAGTACAAATTGACTGGGTTGAGTTTGATGAGCGTTCATCGTAAATTCTTCAATAAAAATGATAGTAAGGCATGTAACTAGAATACAATTTTTTTTCAAGCAAATAATTGTAGGTAACTACGTCCGGTTAGTTCTGCTTGCTACCAATTGTCAGGTGTGAACACCACTAAAAAACTTCTTATCTACTTTGTAAAAATAGTAAGAAGACATCGCTCCTAAAATTATTGAAAAGTTATAATCATCATAATAAAAATACGATCTGTTTAAAAAAATTATCTCTATTTCAGTAGATTTCGACTTTACGCTTAGCCTAGATTTATGGCTTGACCTACTACTGAACGGCCATCAAATATCTATTTACGGCTAGCATTCCGATTGATAAAATCGTTGAAATTGCATGGTCTCGGAGGGAACCAATACAGAAAAGCTTCTATTTCATCTGCTTTCCGTCGGATCTTGAACAAACGGACGCGTAAATTTAATAGAAGCGATTCAAAACCCATAAAGATGTTTTATAGCTTGTACTAGCCCTTAAAAGTTCTTCTCGGAGATTGCAGTTTGTCAAATTTAATCGTTTTTAAAGACATTTTCCGTGATTTATATTCTCGTTTCGTTAACGGTTCACGTTTCTAATTAATAAAGAGAAATTCCTCACCAAAAAAAAGCGTTCTTATTAAAACACAGTTGAATTAAACAGATGAGATGATGTTTCTTGATTTTACGTTTGATGGGAAAACGAAAAAATTGGAAATTACCTGAAATTTTTTTTCAAAATTTGAATTTTTCTTAAAAAACACAATACCAAAGCAAATAGTAAGCATAGTGGTAATAACAAGTGTCTTCACCATAAGTAATTGAATTTTTAAAGTAGATAATATAGGTACCTAACAGGCACTTTGTGCAAGAAGATTCTGCTGGGTGACTACAATTCGTTGAAATCAAAGTCAAAGTAAAGCTGCACTAATATTTTTTACAGGGATCCTAACGGGACATTATCGCCTGAATAGGCACCTGAAAAGGCTCAAAATAGTGGAGGAAGAAGAATGTAGATTCTGTGGCATGGAAGAAAAAACCTCCATCCACACACATGCGCATCAATTCAGATTCCGAGGGCACAACACCTAGAAGATTACTGGATAGAAGAGGGACATTTACCAACTTAAAGCCTGTATCCTAAAATTCCTCCTGAAAATAGGACTGAAGGAGCTACTAGTCTCTATTAACAATGACCAAAAATTGAACGGAATTTGTACCAACATAGGGAAAAATATAAGGATGGGCAAAAGCTGCTTTTAGAGGAAGGTTAAAGGTAGAGGAGGGACAAACAAAAGAAAATGAAGCATATCGGGGTCTTACAGGGACACTTAAGTAAGTGAAAATCTCGTGTAAGTCAAGTTAATAAAATTATGATAAAGGATGAACCTTATATGGAGAAATCGGTAGCATATAGTTGACAACAAACTTTATAATATTAGAAACATGAAAAAAGAGAATCTGTGAATAAAGTTACAGTTACATTACAAAAATGAAAGGGAAGAAGCTTAGAGGGATTATTAGGATATTTTGAAGAGCTGTTGGTTAAAGCTAGGTACTAGTTTTTTAAAAGTATATTGTTTTAAGATGAAGCATGGAGTGTGGCAGAGTTTCGAGAATTCACTTTGAATTCTCACACTTTCGATCGAAGAGAGTGGTGTGGACAGTCTTAAGATACTTTTGGATAAGTAACACTTGCGCAGGCATAGCAAGAGTTCTTAAACTGCGTTAAAGTTAAGTGACATAATCAATTAATAATGTTTACCTATTGAATCAATATAGATTTAAAGGAATATAGTTTATTAATTATATCAGGCTGTTTGAAAATTATAGATAGTAGTACCTACCTATAATAAGATTCACATAGTACTAGCAGTACTCTAAACCTCAAATAATTAACCTGAAAATACGAATGTAAATTGATTTATACCAATATTAATGTGAAAATTCATCTAAACACCATAACTCTCAACTGATAATATAATTAATATTAAGGGAATTGATCAATTGGTTCACCAGCCAGGGTCTTCAAGAGCTCGGCACCTCGGCCTTTAGTCTTTTTGTGCTTTATTGCTCTTGGTTGTAGCATTTATGTAAAAAGCCCATGTTGGACTCGACAGTCTTTACTCCTTTTTGGGAAATTCCTTCTTAAAGTGTTCTAGTCCATCTCCTATGAGACAGTGCGTCACATTCGAAGATAATGTGAGAGGCTGTTTCTTCCCTCTTCCATGCATAACTGACAGATAGGTTTCTCCGAATATATGTCGATTGTTTGCATGTACCTCCTTGGGGTGAGTAATACCGCCACTCTCCCAATCTGGCCCCTATTAAGGTTTAATATTTCATCATTCAGCGACATCGAGGGTTTTTGACCAGGAGATTGATGTGTGTTTGTTTTGGCACGTGATTTGATATTTTTTTTGAATCACGGACAAGTACAAACATGTAGTTTTTTGATATTCCAAATGCAATGAATGGAGTTGAAACCCTAGGGAGTCTGCTGTTTCATTGCCCCCAATACCCTTGGAGGAACCAATACCAATTCCCAAATGTCACATAGTAAATTTTGAAATAAAATACGTTCCATAAAATTTAAAGCGAGAAAAAAAAATAAATCACATAAATATTATCCGATAAAATATTTGTAAATGGGCAATAAAACATTTAAGGTATATCGCCATATGGCCGCATGGGCCGCATGACATACTTAATTAGACACAAATAAACACGCATGCGTAAAAAAGTATAAGTGAAGAATTTCAAAAAAAAATTAAATAATTGATAGATTAAATCAAAACAGCAATTATTACAATGATTATGACCGAATTTTTAATAAAACATATCAACCGAATCTCTATTGAGCAATAATAATCATTATTGAGCAATTAAATATAATTATTATTAAGTAATAAAACTGAATGCGTTTTGATTACCGTTTGTTAACGAAATATATCAATGCCAATTTATGTATATAATTTAATAATTTAAATAATTAATAAAATTACCTGTGATTGACATCCAAGGATATCTGGGAATATCTGGAATGGGTTGTCCTCCGGGTGCGGTTGTTTGTGAACAAGAAGTCAACGGATCTACAACAGCTGAAGCCGCTTGATGGTAAAATTGTGCTGCTACCGCCATGGAAGCAGAAGCCGCACTTACAGAGCTCGCCGCCGCTGAAACAGCTGCTCCATTTTGATGGTGATGACCCAAAGTATAATTCACCATGGAATCTGCAGGGCCAACATTACCGGTTAATCCAGCTGTGTACCTGCAGGATTTATCGGCGGCTGCATCAACCGCCGCCGCTGCAGCTAAAGCGGCTGTACTTGCACTTGAAGGAAAACCTCCTGGGACCATACTTCCCGAAGCGGCGGCAGCTCCAAAAGCCGCTGCGGCCACTGCTTGTTGCTGATGATGATGATGGGCCGCAGCCGTCGCTGCTGACACGTAAGGATACATTCTGGAAGCTGGTGAAGTCGATGAAGCGCTACTATTCGAATGTTGAGGAGAAGAACCACTCGGTGAACCTGATGAACTGTAGTTAACGACGGACGCTAAGCTAGCCTCGATGGAAGATGTGCTTACTGGACTTTGAAACAATTGTTGATGATGGAATTGTTGATGATACTTAGGTAACATGCTATCAATAATAAATTTGGAACTCATTGCTGTTGTGCAAGGCCCCGATCACTACACCGTCGCGCACTATATATCATAGTCTGTGAATGTAGGTACTATACGGCGGCACACGCTTTACGTTTACGACCGGCCACTTAGAGTAATAATATCAACAACGCCGCTTAACCCTATTGCGGAGTATTTGTTACGCGTCCTTCTCCTCTACTTCTTCGAATCCTTTATGACCCATGTATGTTCAGTCTATAGCCCTCTATGCCTTATCCGCGGTACTAGAGCGTAATGGCGCCCCTCCACGACCGTGCCAATCCGAGCAGGTGCTGTTCCGGCCAATGAGCGAACGACGTTCCCAACTCGGCGGGCTCGCGGCGGCGTTCGATACACGCCGACCCTCACCCACGGCACTCTACGATTTTCTCTACTCAGATACAGAATACGTGCAAGTCACAAGTCACAACCGGCATCTGAGTTGTTTTTGTTGATTCTTGTTAACGTTGGCGGTTATAGGCTAGGTGATCATTATGAAGCGCCATAAAAGATTTTTAAAGACCAACAAAATATATTATGACTAATTAGTTTGATGGTAATTTTAAAAACAAATGGTTATTATTGCAATATTTAGTAACAATTTTGTTTTTATTAATTATGTAACATTAATATTGATAATAATTGTTTATGGCTACTTAACATAATAGAGTTACTATTTAAGCTGGAAGTAATGGAAAACATTTTAATCATTATTTTTAAAATAAAAAATGGGTAAATATTTACACCACTTTTCCCAAAAA
>CAJUYI010000377.1:0-27914 GCA_910591695.1 Galerucella pusilla
TATAAATATATTGTTTTAAAATACTTAATATTAGAAAATATCGTTATAAAAAGTATCAACACTAAAAATTACAATATTTTATAGATACGATATATTATGTCAGAAACAAATTTCCTGAACAAAATACACAGATTTAATAGTTTATTTCATATTGTACCCCCATCTCTAGTCGTGAATTATGAACCATAATTCACGACAGTTGATATATGGGTAGCATATACCTTTAGTTAGGACTTATTATTAGGTGGTCGTGGACAAACTGGTTTTATTGCGTGGAATTGGAACAAATTGGCTGGTTTCATAGCCTCGCTACGCTCGGCTATGAAACACCAGCCGCGGCATTAAATCTTGTGCTTTTATGCCTAGTAAAACAAATAACTATTTTCTCCAAATGACATTAAAAGAGGCCTGTTAATGACACTTGGCAGACTTAGATGTTGTACTTTTAATGCCTAGGCAGAAAAAGTTCGTTGCTGGGCAACCTTTTAAGTAATAATTTAGGTATTTTGCCAAATCAATGTTATTTTTTATGTTCAGGGTAGCTTTCAACATCGAATAGGTAGACCATAACGTTGAAGGCTTCATTTTCTTTGAAAGATCGGAAAAATAGACAAGACAAGCACATTTTCAGAGAAAGATCCTATATTTTTCTTCTGTCTATATTCCATGAATCTGCTGTATGTGAGTTCATATACAGTTCTTGATTTTTCCGGTAAAAGGTTAAATTCCACATCTCGCGCCTGGTCTCTTATCTCATGTGGTGTTAATTGCATCAATTCATCCTCACTTTGCAGTAAATCCATTTCTAACATGACAACTTTTCAAAATTGACAATGACAAAGTAAACAGTGAACAAACATATTCAACAAACGTCATCAGCGGTAAACATAGTAACGCAGGGCCCAGTTACCTTTGATAAAATAATTTAGTTATTTGGATATTGATAATGAAACGTAATTTAAATATGAAAAAGTCGATTTTGTGTGGAATTGGAACAAATTTGAAGAAAAAATTATATGTTTCACACGGCAGAAAAGCAGACAATTCAATAAAATAATCGAAAAGAAAAATGTTAGGTGCGATTTAACTTTTCCCGCAAAGAAGAAGCAACTTAAATATCAATTATAGAGAATTTCAAAAATATAATTGAGTCCAAAGAGTCGAGCACAGAGATGAATAGCAGCAAAAGAAAAACTTGGAAAGCAATTAGAGAATCGTAAAATAGTGTTAATGCATGGTGACATTATAAGGGATGTAATGGAGAAAATTATCATTATTATTTCTATTTGTTATATTTGAAATTTCGGAGGAAATTTCATTTATTACAAATTGTACATCTTTTTAAAGTCGATACCTTTGTTTAAATTCTTTTGTTCGTCAAATATTTCAAAACTATTCATTCGTTCTCTGAACGTTCATGGTTTCCTCTGGTTAACCTATGAAGTACTATAATATTGAGTAAAAAGGATTATTTGATATATTTTTCCGCCATTACCTAAACTAACACTTGCAAAATATCTTCATCATCAACAAATCGAGCGATATTTATTCTACAACAAAATTAATATTACTTTTTGCGCGATCGATCTTTTTTGTTTATTTACAGCATCGGTTGTCAGGTCAGTAGGTTGTGTTCACTGGTTTCTAAGTCTAGCACGTCGGTAAGTGATTTACTTACCGTTCAGACGTCGGTAAGTAAACTACGTCTTAGCCCTACATACATTTAAGTGGTCCTTAATAATTTATTACTTCATTTATTACACAAAAGAAACAAAAAAATAAGAAGATTATTTTTTAATGAACAGAACAATATGAAAAGTAATAAATAGCATGAAAACAATTTCACCAAAATGCAAATTATATTTTAAACTGATCGAGAAGTATAAATGTCACTTTTGACATTTCGTTCATTTCGAAGAAATTTAAATTATTTTATTCGAAATTCGAATATTTCAATACGATCGCGCAAAAAATGGTATAAGCATTTCGAACGTTAAGGGTAATACCGGTCTCCAGCAAAATTGGAGGCTTCGCTACGCTCAGCCTCCAAACATTGCTGTCGACCGGTAAACAACCCTTACCGTTCTTGATACTTAACATACTATTACCTGACATTAACTGATCACTTTTGACAGATTAAATTGAGTCACCGGGGTGTTACGAGTTAACTCTGCATTGAACAAGCGAATTTCAAGTTGACCGAGCGTTCACCACATTTTAGCAAGTGACCTCTCGGTTACCTACTATTATACAAGCGGACCTTATTTTTGACAATAAATTTGTGTCATATTTAACTTAATTCATTTCTAAGCTGTTGTAAGTTTACGATTTAATCCTCAAATATTGGTAATCTCGTGGTACTGTACATATTCTACGTCCTTGACCTTTTCTATTCTCCAGTCTCATTGTGCCTTCTTAATATTCGAGAAACACGAGTGATGAATATTTAATCTTGGCGCAATATTTTCCTAACACAATTTATGACACTTTGATGGGGCGTCTTGCTAACCGAAAGCACAGACTCGAAAGAACAAGCAGTGGATATGATATTCTGTTAACGTCAAATAGAGATTTTATTATCTGTCATTGTTGTCGATGCACAACTACGCTAATTTATAATGTTCTATAATTTTAGATTATTCACTTTTAACGACGTTATCTTAACATCTTTTGTATTTAAATAATTGCAACAATATTTAGCAAAACAAATCACTCATATTTTACAAAAAAAATTAAGGATTAAGAATAAATTTTTTGTCGATGAGTCTATTTTTTTGGACATATTAACCGGTAGTTTAATATAATTTTTTAGGTCGATTTAAAAAAAATTCAGGACAATAGTTTGGCCCGCACACTGTTTTGACTTTACTTTCAAAGTGCTCTTATTTATGTCGGTGAGAAATAATATGAAACTTTACTATTGGTGAACACTTATTTATTGCTTTGGCCTACATTTCCCCGAATTTTAAAAAGTAATAATAAATAAGATGAAAAATTACGAAAAATTGCATATATTTGTATAATTTTGAATATTCATCTTAGTAGAATTATTTTATTTCAAATACCTTGATAAGTAAATAAATATAATAAATATCCTCAACGGAAGTCGAAAATTGCACAATATACAAGGTGCTCGGTTCAAATATCCGGTCTTTAATTACTATTCATTAAGTAACTCTTGGTATATAAAAAATAAAATTTGTATACTGCTACTTCTCACACAAGTATCCAAACATATTTATCAAATGAAATTAACGAACTCCACAACATATATTAATCGACCGTTTTCACAAATAACTTCTACATCGTCAATTTCTATAATTTACTCTCACATGTATATATGATGATATCCTTACATGGTGTAATTGAAGAAGGGGAAGGAAATATAATCATTGCATTCACCCGTCCCCTTAAAATAATACTAAACCAAATTGCGGACGAAATTATTACTAAAATAAACTTTAATCAGTCGTTGGGCGACGGAAAGCATATATTATTAGTAAATAACTCAGCCGCGCTTGCGTAAATCATGACATTTTCAGCGGATTTCTAGATATGTCATATAAACTTCCGCCCAAAGCCGAATTTTAATTTTAAATTCATAATTCCGCTGGTTGAACTCTAGCCACACTTTTATTAAACAGACAGTACGAGAATTCACAAGATTCACGATCTCTATAAAATGAATATTTTTGATAAAAAAATAAATTCCTGAATCGATCTCCTGTCTTTGATTACGCGAGGCGTCCCAAAAAGAACGATGGTGAAGTCACCAAGGAAGTTATCACACACACACACACACACACACCAATAGTTGAGTTTGCAATAAAATCATTTCAGACCTCAAATCTACCGGTGAGGATGGTATATGGGCAGCTCTGCTTCAAAATAAACTGGAATTACTTTTATCTATCCTCAGACGGTATAAAGTCAATCTGGCGTGAATTTACATAGCACCCAGTTTGCAGCTATAAACCAAAAGCGGGCTGTACAGACCTACATCAGTTAGCCAATTAGCCCAACATATTTTCTGCTCAAAGACTCCATTAAGTACTCCATTAAGTACTAGCCTTTGTACCCACCAGTGTATGCTTATCAAACTGGTAAATCAACAGCAATCCATTAACAACAAGGAGATTGTGGTGAACTAATTTCTCGACAGCGAAAGAGCATTTGACAATGCACTACCGACCTATATTGGTTCAACTTTGGCTGAAAAGGGCATTAAACCAATCATTACCGGCTGGATATATGCCATGCTCACAAAAAGGACAGCCACTACATCTATTCAAAACGAGGCCATTAGCTTTAAGGTAACCAGTGGCTGTTCAAGAGGCGGATCTATATCTATTCTACTGTGGTCACTATTAATGGATAACTTGCTTAGCGCTCTCGAAAGTAGAAGGGTAGAACTGCAACTTGTCATCTTGGCAAGGACCAAGTCAGAAAGAGTAGCGTTTAGTATTCTCCAAAAGACGTTGGTTGATGCCCACAGCTGGTGCCAAAGGAAACAGATGTCTGTTAACTTTAGTAAACCTGTAATAGTACCCTCCACTAGGATATGGAAATTGGAGGATCTTTCGCCACTTTCCTACAATGGAAAAGTTAATATAGTTAAAACACTGTACATTACCCAGGCGAAAGTGATTTTTCACAATACTAATGTAATATACTATTATACTTTTTTTATATACAGATTGCGAAAAGTCTATTCGCGACATACGATTTACACAGGTACGACAGAGAAAATATGAGAAAATCTACTTGAGAGATGTGTTAGCGATGTTTGTGTGTCTAGTGCCCCCCTATTTTAACCGCTGTTGCGAAAGCAGTGTATATATTTTCTTTATTGCAGATTGTGATTTGTCCAAATTTTTTCTTGAACTATATTACTTTATTCTTATTTATGTTGATCTCACTTATTTTAAAAGTCAATAATATTACCAATCTCGATTTTATCCTACTAAATACGGCTTTATCCCGTGTTAAAAGCGAAATTCAAAATAAGTTATTTATTTCTTAGATTATTTTTTTCACTTGTCAAAATCTGACATTTTGGTGGTTTTAACCAATAGCAATACATTATTCTAGCCAATCATTCGGGATTATACTGATAATTATGCTTCCTCATCGATAAAACCTTGTTTACATCGAAACGTCAAAATTTTACTTTGAATTTGTCATTATTGACAACTAAAAGTGCTTCGAAGTTTATTGAAAAATGAACAGAAACCGATTGAGTGCCATCACCCAGGAGAATATTGAACATTCAGGTAATACAAAATTATAAATTGTTGAAAAAAATAATCTTCCCAAATACAACTCGCTCTTCAAATTCTATCTCATAATTTTTTATTTTCATCACTCAAACTTGTTTGTTTGAGGCAAAAACATTCAAACAAACCGAATTTAGATAAAATCCCTCGTCCTAACGGACTCGTGATTTTATCAATCGGTTTGTTTTCATATTTTTGCCAAATAAACAAGTTTTCGTGGAAAAGAAAAAATTATCGATAAAATTTGAAGCACTCGTGGTATTACCTTTGATAATTTTTTACTGAATATAGTAACCAATCAAATTACTTAATTTCAAGTCATGTGTCAAATGTCATCCAATCACCGCTGTATTACAGCATTAATTTTTTACTGAATATAGTAACCAATCAAATTACTTAATTTCATCCAATCACCGCTGTATTACAGCGATAATACCCTACATGTGGTGTTTTCAGTTTGGTGTTTATTTTTTATTAAACATTAATTAAACGTCAAACTGACAGCTGGATTGAAAATGTCGCGAAAATTAGGTATTGCATCTAACGATTCAATTAATTTACCAATTGTACTTTTAACAACTGTTAGTTTTGAATAAATATGAATACTATTTGTTTAAAACTGATAAAGTTTGTATTGAAAATTATTAAACATCAGATTGGCAATCAATTTTTGGAAGCTACAAAGTAAAAAATTATCTTATCGAATACTCCTCGGGTCTTGATAAATACTCAAAATTTTGTTGTAGAGAATCCTTCAAGCGTGTTGCTCAAAGATAATAGCCCTCGGCCTGCGGCCTTGGGCTATTATCAAGCAACACGCTTTCAGCATTCTCTATGACAAAATTATCTCGGTATTATCAAGACCCTAGGAGTATTACTACTGATAATAGCCCTCGGCCTGCGGCCTTGGGCTATTATCAAGCAACACGCTTTCAGCATTCTCCATGACAAAATTATCTCGGTATTATCAAGACCCTAGGGGTATTACTACTGAAAATACCAAACTTTCTAAACTGGCAACGCTGCTCTCACATGCTGTCTGCCCATAATTATTCTCTCTCTTTCAAGTTTCTTTTCTAAAATTTTCCTTGTCGTACGTGTGTAAATCGTATGTCGCGAAAAGACTTTTGGCAATTTGTATATTTTGCTCATTATTTGTTTGAATAATTCAATAAGAATACGACCTCTCAATTTGTGGTGATATTGATAAATTCATAATTATTTATGTTTAATGTGCAAATTATTAAAAAAACCATAAATGTTATTACTTAGAAGATAAGGTTTGTTTTGCGTATTACATAAATCAAATTAAAAGTGCTTTGAACTTGTTATTTGCCAAAAAACTTAAAATTACATTGTATGTTACTGTAATAACATGTATTATAACATTCAAGTAAACACTGATAAAATGTTATAATATTTTCATAAAGTTTAATTCAACTTTTTATTTATGTTCGCAATAACTTCACGTAAGTATTATAATTATTGCTAACACATGGTGAACTATTTTTGTAAGCTACAAGCAAAGTCTATATATTCCAATATATGGAATATATAGACTTTGCTACAAGTAGTGACAATCGCACAATTTGTATATTATTATTATGAATTTCAGCGGCTTTTTTAATAAGGTCTAAAGTCGAATATTTATGTATTTTGTCCATTTCATCAATGTAACATTGAACGGCAGCAGTTCGAATGCACTTTTTAAAACTGTTAAGTTTCAAGTGTGATACTGTTTACCCCTCAATGGACATCTTGCACATTTTTATACTGAATTTATTATCTAGACATAGCTAATTTCTTAAATTTAAAGAAGCTATAAGGGTTTGAAGTTAATAATATTTAAGCTCACACGAAAACGTCAGTTCAAAATTACCTAGTGCGGTGACGTCATAGAGCAGTAAGGTCTCATATACGCTGTTGAACAGTTTTACATTGTTATCAGTCAAGTAAGAATTGATTTGAGAATTTAAAATGCAAAATAACAATAGTATATTATACACCAAGGTGGAGGAGACTATTATTATTTACCGAACACCAAAACTATTACCCCGAGCGGAATAAGGTGCGAGGCTTATAAATAATAAGATTTATTGCACAAAAAATCTGTTACAAGATAAATACATAAAATAACCTAAAACATCTACAATAAAATGGGTAAACCTTTAAGAAATTTAATTCTTGAATAGGTTAATTGAAAAGATATAGAGTGTAGAAAAAATTGACCTTTACCCTGACGTCATACCTACTAACCTCGCGAAATCAATCATTGAGTCAAAAATGGCTACAATTACTTTGTCGTGTGCGTAAATACGTTGACTGCTTGTTTATCTTGTTCAGCCACTGTCTAAGAAGTGAGGTTAAGTTGGAAATATTCATTAAATGCGAAACAGAAAATTCTGTACTTATCGTGGAATAAAAATAATAAATTAGAGGTCTTGAAAAAAACCAATTTTATAGAATTTATCTGAATGCAAATGATAAAACGATTTGAACAAAATAATGACAGTTGTCATAAGAGGTCAAAATAAATTCTTATGAATACAACCGATTAATCGTTTTTGGTGCTATCTCTTTACAACATTTGGAAGTAATAATTAGAGTTACATAAGAACGTATGTCATTGCTTGAAAGACAAGTGTACGTATATTGTATGATGTGTTTTTACTGTCAGTAGAAAGGATGAGGTATATAAAGTTTGTGTTTACTACTGTTCATTGTTAGTGACGTCAGGGTAAAGGTCAATTTTTTCTACTGTAGTTAGTATACATAATTAATTTAAAATGAAAAGTACATATCAGTTATAAAGAATTAATGGTAATTATAAAAAATGAGAGGTAAAAGAACATGGTAAGAGCACAAGTTTCTTGAAATATCACTATCACTTATAAGAAATATACACACACACAGACATCCAAACGAACAACACATCCACACAAAACAATATACCTTAGAAAAGAATGAGTATATCATATATTCATTGAATAAAATAACACTTTTCTCCAACTGAAGTAGTTACTATATCAAGAAGGGGCATTCTATTTGTTCATGTATGTTAATTGGCGAAGTTGATTTGATATAGTCTTTCAATTTATTTTTGAATTGGTAGATATTATTCAATTCTGAGATGTGTTGGGGAATGCGGCCGTAAAGTTTCGGGCCTAAAAATTTAAAATTCTTCTGCCCAATAGATTTCGAAGCTGGTGGAGGTAAGTAAGTGGTACGTTTCAGTCTTGTATCATATTGGTGTTCATTTATTATCAGAGTGGATTTAGTTTTATGCTGTTCGACATTCAGGTTCAGGATCAGGGTTCAGGGTCTTGGGTCGAAGATCCCAGTTTCAGAGTAAAGAAGATCTGAAGAGAATCGGCTTGATTTACAAAATAGGGTTTTGATGAGTTTTTTCTGAACTATCATTAAATTATGGAGTATGGTTTTTCCGACTGCTCCCCAAGCAACTACGCCATATGTTATATGCGACTCTACCAATGCATGATATACTGTTTTCAGATGAGTTTTATTTAGAATATATCTGAGGTGTTTCAGTCTGTAAATTAAGAAGTATAGTTTTTTGATAACATGCCACATGCTTATTCCACTTAAGATGGCTGTCAATTATCACACCAAGGTACTTGAATTCCAGTGTGGACTCTATTGAGAAATCATCAGAAATTTGTAGGGTAGTGAGAGGCGGTAAAGTAGACTTATTAGTGGAAAGTGGAAGAAATAACGTTTTACTGGGGTTTATGGTCAGCAATCGACTCTGAAACCATGACTTGATCATCTTAATGTCTTTTACTAGTTCTTTTAAAGAGTTCCTTTTTTGAGCTGAGTAGAAGATTGCTGTATCGTCTGCATATGTTATTATTTTGCCTTTGGTGTTGACCTCAAATAAATCATTTAAATAAACATTGAACAGGATTGGCCCTAATACGGTTCCTTGCGGTACTCCATACTCTACTGTTTCGAATTCGCTATAGACATTTTTAAGTTTAACTTTTTGTGGTCTATTCGAAAGATAGCTTCTGAACAAGTCTAGAGCTTTTCCACTGATGCCAGAATTGTCAAGCGATTCAATAAGTAGGTTGTGACTGACAGTATCGAATGCTTTCGACAAGTCAAGGAAGAAGAAATATATTCATCACCATGGTGTATATATAGTTTTTTCCACTACTAGCCAAATTTAAGACAAAAACTAAAAATAATTCACAATTGTACCACGAGAAGCGTTTACCCCGTCGTGTGACTAACAAGTACACTGTCAGTTTTCGATATATTATGAATGTAACTACCCGTTATGTCATCAGTCATTTTTGGTTGAGCGCGAATTTTAAACTAATGGCATTTTTCTTCAAATAGTTTGATCTTGATAGGTAATTACAAGCAGCAAAAATGTTAAAGACAATCTCCTGGGTATACAAAATTATGTTGCACAAGAATTTGTTGAACTACTATCCCTGAATTCTCAAAATATTTGAATTTGTCAG
The DNA here is from genome assembly GCA_910591695.1 of Galerucella pusilla. Taxonomy (NCBI): domain Eukaryota; kingdom Metazoa; phylum Arthropoda; class Insecta; order Coleoptera; family Chrysomelidae; genus Galerucella; species Galerucella pusilla. Next base: position 9,767 of record CAJUYI010000377.1, read on the forward strand.
TTATTGACCTAGGTTAATAATAGAAAAAATTATTAACCACTAATAGATAAATTCAACTTCTCAGTTGGCTGGAAGAAGCAATACTTGTCAACTTCACAGCAAGTAGTGGAAAAAAATTATTGATGATGCATAACCAATAACTACCCCCAGAGAAGTGTTTTATACAAACTCCCAAAAATGACTTACCAAGAATAGTATGTATTAGGCAAGTTAGGCGCGAACCCAAAGAATTTTCAATGGCCTCTACAATATATGTATGTGAAGATCATTTTGATGTAAGAACCTAAGTACAACAAAACCTACAGTATGAGCAAAAATTGAATTTACAAAATATATATACAAACATAGTATAGAGTAAGATCCCAGAGCGATAGGACATAACTTATTTTCAAATAAATGAAATGTTAGGTTCTCGGTAGCATGTGAGAGTAGATGTTATTGTTATAAGTACCATTAATAATTATTATCAACGTCAACAATACCTTATCCATGTGGTTTGGGTGATAAACCCTAAAGCCGCGTCCACATCTTGTCGAATGATCCAGTGTGGATGGTCGCCCGACATTGTCGATCCATAATGTGGACGCAGCTTTACAATAGAGCATGGCATTGTCCATCGACACCATTCGACATAATGTGGACGCGGCTTAATACTACATACCTCTCACCAGGGTCGTTGCAGTATCAGGTGGTTAAGGGTTATGATTCGCGATTTTTCGAATTTACATCCAAACCCTATGGGGGTTGGTCAGTTATGAAGCTCTTACAACTCTTGAGGAGCATAAGTCCCATGACAGATTACGTCTCTTAGAGACACCCTACGAGCCATTGGGACGCGCCTTCTCGTGATCTTTTTTGTTAAATAAGTATTTATTTTAAAATTATAGAAAATATATACAGGGTGCGGCATTAGTGCGAGGAAGAACAATAGGGTACAAGCATACATTTTGCTATTGGTGGGAATGGACGCTTTATCAGGTCTCCTAACACCTTGCATGCCTATTTTTCCAAAAAAATAAAAACTTTACTTTTAAAACGACTTTAAAAATCATAAACTTTGAAAGTTCGCCAAAACGCGCTTTACGTCATAAAGATGGCTGACCCATGGTGTGACGTCATTTGTTTACGTTCTTATTCGTGTATCACGCCCTGAGTTCTTGTGACCTAATTTGTTTCTGGAAGCTTTAAAAATGGATAAAGCCGCAAAAAAAACTTTGTATTCCGAGTATTGCATTGTTCCAGTGTGTAAATCAACGTCTATTAAAACTCCAGACAAAATATTTGTTACTTTACCTGGTGGCGCAAGCAAAAATACACTTAAGAGAAGGGCATTACTTTTGTTTGTGAAGACCATTTTAATGTAAGTACCTACTTCTATGCTGGTAATATTTATTCTTAAATAGTTTGAGGTTATGTACCTATATGTCTATGAATCAACCATAAAAACAACATTTTCTTACGACCACAAATCGAAATATGGTTGGTATATATTATATAAATAAAACATAGTTTAAATCGTACTCACGATAATGCTTTAACTCCTCTTATTTCCTCTGCATTAAAGCAGCTGTTTGACTTCATAAATTCAAGCAGCATAAATGAGTCTACTTTGAGCAAGTTATCAGTTTGTGGTTTTTTGCAAAAAACCTTCGCTAGCCATATCTTTACTCGCAAAATATGAAAGAATCGTCACTGAACACTGAACTAGTAAATAAAACATATTCTTCCAAAAGTTTTAAAATATCCTCGGAAATATCGAATATTTATGTCCACTTTCCACTTTACATTGACTTTTAGAAATAAAAAAAAGCACACACAAACACGTAATGGTCTCATACAAACATATAATTGATATTTTTACGTCGATGAAGCAAGTAATAGTTGATTAAAATACAATATAAACACACAACTACACATAACCTAATGTAATACTGGCCTTATTGACATAAGTAAACACAAGAGATATGACATCACACGTATCATCGGTATCTATAGGAAATCCTTGGGTGTTGGTCGGAAAGTGAATTGAAATTTGAATTTTATTTTAAAATTTAGGAGTAATTTCCAATGGAAACTGGTATATTTTCTATTATCAGTAATTTTTGATATCATATTTACTATTATAAATTAATATCCAAGCAAAATATGAAATATGCGTGTACTCTATTACTCACTTGTCATAAGAGATACGAAAAAACTTTATTTTGATAAAAACCAAGTCATATAATATATGACATATCACAAATTAAGGCAATTAGGTATAGGGAATGCTTAAGAAATAATAAAGGGCCATGCAATACCATTTCATTAGGATACAGGGTGTTTCGGACGATAGTCAAATATATCAAAAATCGTTTCAACCTAAATAGATTTTTCGACATCTATACAATGATACAGGGTGTTGATGTTACTAGGAAATTAATAAAATAGTGCTTATATCTTTTAAATTACCCCGTATAACATTGGAAAAGCCCATAATACAGAAGCAAGAAAATCGAGGGGAATGAAAAAATGTGGAGATATACAGAGTGTTCCATTTAAAAAAAAAACGTTAGTTTGGTTCATCCTGCCAATATGGGTGGCCCCTGTATATTTGAATATATTCTTAAAATATGGTACAATATATTATATGACAGCTTTTATCTCAATAAAGTTTTTTCGCATCTCTTACGACAAGTGAGTAATCTGACTTCCTCGCGCTAATGCTGCACCCTGTATTCGGGACCCTCGCAACAAACTATTTCATTTGATATGTCACACAATACTTTTTTTCAATTCACCTAAAAAATTTATTTACGTCTCATAGCTTGTGATTGATATTCGTAGAAATTTCAAATTAATCGGTCATGTCGGTGAATTTGGAGTATTTTTATCACGACGCGACGTGACAATTCAAATTTAAATAAAAAGAAATGTATTTCTCTGCTTGTACATCATTATAAACGTTTTATCTCGCGATAAAGGTACACGTGCATTGTGTATTAATTTTTTTTTTTTGTCAGCACCGTTGACCTTGTCGTGCATTAATTCATAAAAATTTATTAAACCCTTGTTTTTGTGAAAAGAAGATAAAGTCGCGCGGTCGACGAAAAATAAACTCATCGAATTGATAAGATATCAATGATGACAACAACTATCTAACAATATTCAAATTAGAATTTCCGAAAAATATCTAACATGTAGTAAAAAAAATTCTCCTGTTGATAGTAAATATTGATTTTGCAGAAACATATCAATCAACAAAGTATTACTTCTCCGGCCTAGACTGCAAAATGATTATTCTCAATGGGAATACGACATTTGACAAGAAAAAGGTAGAACGTGTCGCGGGACACACGGTAGGAACTTTAGTTCTTTTTAAGCAATAAGTATAGATAAACAATTTGCAAAGCCTCAGCCGAGTAGTAAGCAAACCAGATTCTCACGCGGTAGACCCGGGTTCGATTCCCCGTGAGGAAGTTTTTTTTTATTGTTAATTTTATTTTTAAATAATTATTCAGCTATTCATTATTATAGATAATGGTACGGTACCCTTCATGAGGGAGTCCGACTAGCAACATCTACTTATAACAGCATCGTATATTTAAAAAAGAAAACCGTAGCAAATTGGACATTCAAGAACTGTACGTTTACCACAAAATTAGTGGAAACATAAAATTGAATTGTTAAATTTTTAATTTGAAGTTATATTACAGTTTATAGAAATTTTTATTTTCTAGATTTTTTCTTAAGTGGGTCGTAGAAAAAATATGCTGCTCGACTCGTGAGGATTGAGATTGAGCACTCCGCCTACGGCGTCGTGCTCAAACTTCGTCCTCGTGCGATATGGCCATCATATCCACACTAGTTGCACAAACTACCATTTCTTTTAAAATATGCCCTTTTATAGTGTAACTATTGTTAATGTGATGGCCCATATTTTCAATCCCTTTGAAGGAAAAGCCGCCAAATGGCGTGCATAAAATTCTTTTATAAATTCGAATATTAAGAAATAATGCTTTTCAAATGTAATTCAAATTAATATAGTGGATTAAAATTAACCTGCATAAAATATGTAATACAATTCAAGGTCATCACATTGACATTAGATACACTATACATTTAAAAACAACCTGCCAAATGTCAAATCAATTTATCCATCCATTTTAAAGTTATCGATTAAAACATTCAAGTTTACAAAATTTCAACACCCTGTATTTCGAAAAGAAAATGTGCTAGACCCCTTAATCGCGCAAAAAAATTATGGAAATAATAGTAAAAATTTATCCGAACAAATTCAAGTAGATCACCAGCACTGCGAATACCAGCTTTGCATAGAATTTTAATATAGCATCGGTGGTTCAGTGGTAGAATGCTCGCATTCCACGCGGGCGGACCGGGTTCGAATCGCTGCTTCGTAAACGAGAGAGAGACTAAGGAGAGAGCACAAGCACGTAAGCAAGGCACATAACGAAGCAACGTAACATAACGTTGCGTAACGGTCAGATCTTTTGCGTCGCGACCCCTGGTCGCTCAAACATAACCTGACGGAAAGAACTAAAGTTCCAAAAACAATTGCATACTACTTTTAACTTCTTCTTTTCTTGTTCCTTCTGCACTTTCAGGCATCGGATGTGGATTCTATGTCCTGTACCCATTACTTACATGCTTCTGTCTCTTGCTAGGTTTTTCATTTCTGTTATGGTCTTTCCTCTTTCCAAACCTATCTCTTGTATTTGGTTGGATAATTTCGTTCTAGGCCTACCCCTTTGTTTGTTGATCGGTTTTCCAATCTCCATTGTTTTCTTAGTTAACCTATTTGGTTCCATTCTCACCATATGACCATACCAGCTAAGTAGTCTCTTTTTCATTTCACCAGTTATCAGTTCCTGTTTAGTTGTCTCTCATATTATGAATTCTCATTTTCACTTCTAAAGTTTATATCTTCATGTCCAAGAATTGTTTTATTCAAGGAGTAGTATATTTTTGTCGATTTACTTGCTCTGTTTGTTATTTCTGCATCTATTTTTCCATCTTCTGTTACTATACTTCCCAAATTTTCAAATGTTACCTAGTTGTTTTTCATTTATTATCATCACTTTTGCTTTATTTATGTTCACCTCCATCTTCATGTTCTCTATTTCTTTAGTCCAAATATTCACTAGTTTTTGCATTAAGACCACATCATCTGCATATAGTGGACTACCTATTTTTATCGGTTCTAAATTTCTGTGTACCATTATAGTATTCAGTTGCACATATTTTTGTTTAATTCGTTTCACATCTTCTCCATGATTATTATAAACAGTAATGGGCTTAAACTGTCTCCTTGTTTTATTCCCTTATTCATTTTGAATTTTCCTGACCTTTGCCCAGTAATTTGTACCTTGACTCTAACTGTCTCGTATACATTTTTAACTCACTTTTAACAAGAATTTAAAAAACATATTTTCAGTTTTTATTATCATTAATTGTAAAATTACCACAATTTTCAATAAATAGGCCACCATTTCTTTCCTCAGATATCGTTATCTTTACATTCATTTACATTTTGATTTGCCTAATAAGTAGTTACTACATTTGTCAAACATTTTCCACAAATACTGGTTTTACTTGCCTCCTTAAAGTACCGTTCTGCAATAGTTGAGGACTTCCACCTGCCGTATTTTCAACATTGTTATGGTTTTCTCCTTGACCTCTTGCCTTAATAGCTCTCCTGCATTGCTGCAACTTCTGCCTGGAATATCGTCACATGTTTACCCAAGCTCAGTGAGACTCTTATCTTCGCTTTCTCCTACACCTTCTTCGGTTCTTGAGCCATCTGTGTAGCACACCATTTCTGCATTAATTAGAGTTTCTTCCTTCCATGCTTTTCTGCTTGTTATGACTGTTTTGAAGTTTTTCCCGAAGCAATAGGTACTTGGGAACCATCTTGGCATTCCCATTAACGGGTCGATTTCCAACTCTGTATAGCTCGTTATACACCTAGCCTAGTAAAAAGTGCTTGCCTGGTCAATATACAGGGTGATCATTCGAATTCCGACACATTTTATGAGCCCATAACTTGAAAACCGATTAAGATATCGAGAGGCGGTTTTGACTGAACGGCTTCAGGAATTGAGAATTTTTTTTCACGCTGTTGCCATTTTTGTATTTTTTCCCTAGACTCTAGGAAAAAACTTGGGTTTTTTGGAGATCTGTAACTTAGACATTTTAAACGGAACACCTTGTATGTTTTTGTACCGTCGGATAGGCTGAAGCTTCTACTTTTCAAAAATATATGGTTTTATAGCAATTCAAGGTGTTCTTTAGGAAGCAGATGATCTTTAAAAGATAGACTGCAATTCGTTGACTACAGTAATTCCGTACATTTTTGTCTGCTCATAACTTCTGAACTAGTCATGTCATCGTGAAGCTAAACGGCTTCAGGAATTGAAAATTTTTTTCACGCTGTTGCTAATTTAGTATTTTTTCCCTAGACTCCAGAAAAAAACTTGGGTTTTTGGACAACATTATATGGATTAAGTTATTGTTGTTGAAAACAGGTCAAACAGAACAATATATTAAAAACAAAATACAAAAAATAAGTACAAAATTATATGTAGGTATGTGCTCAATTAACCTACATAAATTCTTTAATACAAAAGTTGCAGAATATGCCCAGTGCCCACCATTCATGTCAATACACTTATGCAAACGTAGTTGAAGATTTAAAAAAGAGTCTCTCAACATTTGTGGTTGAATAATTTCTATTACGATTCTTATGATTTCTTATGTTTAACTTCTCGATGTCATGACTAGTTCAGAAGTTATGCGCTGACAAAAATGTACGGAATTACTGTAGTCAACGAATTGCAGTCTATCTCTTTTAAAGATAATCTGCTCCTTAAGAACACCTTGAATTGCTATAAAACCATATATTTTTGAAAAGTAGAAGCTTCAGCCTATCCGACGGTACAAAAACATACAGGGTGTTCTATTTAAAATGTCTAAGTTATTGATCTCCAAAAAACCCAAGTTTTTTCCTGGAGTCTATAGGAAAAAAATACAAAAATGGCAACAGCGTGAAAAAAAAATTCTTATTTCCTGAAGCCGTTCAGTCAAAACCGCCGCTCGATATCTTAATCGGTTTCCAAGTTATGAGCTCATAAATGTGTCGGAATTCAAATGATCACCCTGTATAAGAGATTGATCTGGCTTCGCCTTGTATGTAGACATGAAGCGGAGGCAGGTTCAGAAAGACTTCTAGTGCAGCTATTGGGGCTGTCCTTATGGCTCCCGTGTCAGCTGAGCGAGACAAGCTTGCCTTTGGAATCTTTGGATGCCATGTTTTTGGCCACAATATCACCGACCCATATGTTATCATGGGTCTGATGACTCTGGTATACTGCCATATGATTATTTTTGGTGGTAGCTCCCATTTCTATCGTACCTTTTTGGATTATTTTCTGTAGGTGTTGATTCCATGTCAACTTGTGGTCAAAAATCGATATCAACCAATTGCTTTACGGATTTGACTTTTACGTATATACGGATATTACAGAGTCATACTCAAACTTGACAAAATATTTTACAATGTAATAGTAGCTGTATAGTGGGTAGAGCAACTATTTTATTTTATGGTACAATATTTTATAGCACATAATTTTATATATTCAAAGAGATTGACCAGAAGTTTTCTTTTATAAAGTTAAAAGTTGTGGCATTTTCTACTAATAATATTAAATTTTTGTGAAATATTTTGTTAATTTTGAGTACAATTCTGTAATATCCGATAGACATCTGGTTGTTAAAGGATTATTGCATTCCAATACTGTATGTACTTTTTTGAAACTATAGCAGAAATATATAAACTATCAGCTGCGGCAGTCAATCTACTACTTTGCTGCCTAGTAAAACAAATATCTATTCCAGTAATAGGAATAATAATTTATTTACTTTTCGAGAGTACCTTGAATATGCACGGAAAAAGTTATCAAACTTTGACCTAGTTTTATTTATTTATTTTTTAATATATAATTATTGCTTCCTATATGTTAATTTATTAGATTTCAACAATTTAAAAATGAATTTTTTCCACGACAATTATAGGTGTAAATAACACACATTTCAAATAAAAGTAAACTTTATACAGTGTCATCCCCAAAGTATGTACTATATATGAGAAAAATTATCGAGGGTTTTTTGACACAAATTATTCTGGATAAAAGTTTGGCCATCCCCTAAAACCGAACATATACCAACAAAATATAGTAAAACGCACGTAATATACGAGGAGCCTTCAAAAATTGGATTTTTAGATAAGAGTTAATAGGCTTGATGGCAATCACTATGAATAACTGTAATGATTGGGAAGTTATAACTATTGTTGTTATTGCAAATAAATGCTTACGAAATATATCAAATAAAATTATTTCATCTACAAATGACTTAAAACCGTTGCCGTCACCGTCATCGGTCATCTTTATGTGACCTGCGACAGATGCCATCCTCATCGAAGTCATCCACTTACCAGTTATCACCAAATAACTCCACTGGACCGGCAATTTTAAGTAATTTACAGAATGCAAAAAATTGTGTTTTTAATATTTATAATAATTAGTAGTTTTTAGTTAAAGTTTTGTATATGTATGTTGGAATAAAATAGTTTTTGAAAAATTCGGTCGTAGAAAAATTAATGTTCCTAACTCATGCGTTAAGTGTCTTTCCCGCCCTTGGCCGCTTGCCCGAACTCCGCTCCGTGTCGTTCGGGTCAACTGCAGTCGCGTGCGTGAAATTATTACTTTCCGCACTTGTTAGGAAAATAACTATTGCACACACTGATAAGAAACACGTGGCTGTACCATACTAAAATCTTGGACAAGTGTGCCACAAAATTTTTAATACTTATGTTATGCTTTAGAATTCGGTGCTCCCAGATCGGCGCTACTGCTATTAGTAGCAGAACTAATTAAAATGGAATAAAAAAAACTACAATTTCATTATCATTTTATAAAATTGATTGATTAATCAATAGCAATCGTTAGCCAAAGGTCAAATCGCACCAATAGTATCTGACAATAATTCAGAACTTCTTGTTTTGGATTACGCATATTTCATCACGAACAAATTCAAAATAAAAAAATTTGTTACACAATTTTATTTTGTATCGTTGAAATATGTTCGTTAATTTCGGGTCGAAATAAAATTTACATACATTTAATGCTTTAAAAAACATTCAAAAGGTATAATTACCATTATTTATGTATTTATTCATACATGTATTAACTAAATGAGTTTAACCGCAAAAAACGATACTGAATAGAAGGTAGAAAAATAAGCCTAGGATCTTGGAACAAAATATGTAAGGTTTTTGTTCCATTTTTAAATCAATCCGAATTTTTTTAAATACTGTAAACGATACAACCCACTTCAAAAAGTTTTAAGTGAGCTTACACTATAATATATTTTTATCATATTGGTAGCATAATTTCAGGTAAGAGATTCTAAAACCGCAATAAACCATAGGCGGACATTGGAATTTAGGCAGAATAAAATAAATCAATTATATCTCAATTCTCCAGAAGCAAATAAATATGTACAATAAATAGGATATTTAAAAGTGGGAACCTAAACCTTTTTTTTTATTCTGTTATTTAACGTAGGTCTATTTCTGCGACTGAGGCTAATCACCGACGCCGGGAGCACTCTACCCTTAACAGGAAATTTTGGCGAACCCACTAGTGTTCCAACCAGTGGTAGCGTTCTTTAACACATTCCCTGCCACGTCGGACATTATGACCGAAACGGCTCATTATCCCATTAAGCCACGTCGGTCAATATGACCGAAAATTTGTACATTCATGCATCTGTTCCTAGAGAGCCGTCGGCACTGCCGTGCATAAGGCATGACCGAAGAGGCCCAGTAAGCAAAAGGCACATGAAAACTTTTTTATTTTGTTTACTTGTTTCTAGGAATAGAAAAACGATTTGGCGCAGTGAGAAAACAAAAACAATTATTGCTCATGACGGGTTGTCAGGGAACGTGTTAACGAGCCCAACATCCATGGACTTGGGACCTCGGTTTTACATCTCCTCCGAAAGACGGCATATCTACATTATACCTCGTGCTCATTGGTATAATGCCTGCAAGTTGTGATATGCTAATCCGCTGCACGCTGTACGGGCCCTATACGATGGTTTTCCCTGGCATGGTCACCCATCCAAGTACTAACCATATTCGACACTGGTTGACTGTAATTATAGCATCAAACGCGTTCCACTACAGTGCTGGGTCGTCGCCCAACCTAAATTCTAAATATAAAAATTACGCGCACATATAACTAATCTAGCGAAAGTTGCTAACTGAACATTTATTTACATGAAGAAGCGCTTACAATTCCGTTTAATTCTTTGAATCACCCAAGTGTTTCAGACACATTTTTGAATTTATAATAAGCTCTTCAGCTATCAATATGATAAAAATTCACTATACAATCTTATAATATATATGTTACCGTTATTTTATAGAATACCTAGTTATTCCATGAAATAACTGATCGTGTCCGTTGAAATGTGTAAAACTCTCTTGTATTTGATGGTTTAACTAGTTATTTCATAAAATAGCGATCTGCAGCCTGTTAAAGTGTAAAATAATCTATATCATATTATCTCGCACGACAAATACAATTATATTTCACCTATCATGTTCGGAAGATTATGTTTCAGATGATGAAGTTGACCAGAAAATCTGCAAATTCTGTTTTAATGAACTCAATGTTCAAAGAGAGAGAGTAAAGTTTAAAAAATGTTTGGAAATTCAAGCGAAAAAGATGAAATTAATGTCGGATAAATCTCATTATGAAGCATCTGTAGGGTTTACCGTCCGTATCCCAGTGCTTCAAGTTGACAGAGGAAAAGGTGATGTCAAATATATTATAGATCATCATAAAAATAAACGAAGAAGGATTTTTCCAATTGGGTACAAGAAATGGCCGCATAAAACAATTATATTCCCTATCCCAGTTTAGTGTCTGCGAACAAAAATTAGATAATAAAAATCGAAGAAGTACCGGATGTAGAAATATTTCTCCGGTCGGTTGCTACAGCTCAAAGTTTAGGTACTGGTCAGGGATTTAAAAAATGTTCGTGTAAAACCCATGTGTGTCAACAAAAAATGTTTTTGTTTTAGAAATAATGTTCTTTGCAGTTCCAAGTGTCATTTTAGTAATCCTTGTTGTAACAAATGATTTTATGGTACGTTTTCATAAATATCATTTATACGCTGCATAAATTGAATAAATTGCTTCTTTTCAATTTGAATTTTCTATCATTAATTTAATTTTATTTTAGATAAATTGTTTATTTTACACTTTAACTATCTCTCATTAGTTAATTTATAGAATACCTAGGTATTACATATTAACTATTCTATGAAATAACAGCATTATATACTTTAACGGTAACACATACCATAATATTTATAGTATATTCTTATTAACGAGAGAGTATTAAAATAATAAAGCATCCGTAATCCACAGGCGTATCACTTCTTTTAGTAGTCAGTTAAAATATTTTTTGAAGGTATACTTGGAGTATTTTGGTATGAAATAACATTTGTATAAATATAATAAATATATCGGGTGCATACCTACTCAAATTTTCATCTACTTAACCGGCGTATAACTTCTAAACAGCTGAAGATAAATAAGTGTAATTTTTTACTGAAATGTTTTATTTTCCAACAAGGTATACTTTGGCAAGTTTATCTGAAACCGTGAAAGGAATACAGTCGAAAACATTTGACATTGCCACATTTAACTATGAAAAGCTGAAGTGCTAACTATGTAGTGATAATAATTATAAATGGGTATTTTTATTATGAACAATATTGAAAATATTATTAAACGTTAATTCTATAATGTGCTTGTTTCCTTGGATTTTTTCTATTAACATTATTTTTTCAATTTATGAATATTAAAAGATGAACACTTTTCCAAATTTGTTATGGGCTTCTTCAAGCTCTAGCAGCGTTGTACGAAAACCATAATGACCACACCCTCCGAATTACACAATTGGTGTTTTTAATCGAACAGCTGACTTCTCATTGGCAAGCGCGTGCGTGGTTCTTCCCTCTCACTTCATCAATTGACTGATATTGATTTATCCAGTGGCGTTGGTATTGTCAGTGACCTTTGTATTTTCAGTTTTACTTGGTAAAATAGGTACCGTACGTCATTTGTACGTTTGACAGATATGCGCCATGTTTTTCCTCGCCTCTTACCGATGCCGGGTAGTTTCAGAAAAACTTGCCAAACTATATGTCAAGAACATTGTTTCATACTGGTTATATAGGTATAAGGATTTAATCTTTGACTTTTAAATATTTACGTTCATAAATAATTTAATATAAAAGTATTAGTAGAGCTATTTCTCATGAATCGGAATCAGAAGATGAACAGTCGCAAGTCAGTAATATTTTCCAAATTCCATATTTTCTCTCCTTCTTTAATTGTGCCTTTTTCCAGTTTTCACATTATTTACAGCCTCCAAAAACAACTGTTTAATATCACTCATTTTAAAAGATTCATTTTTTATTGAAACTTCTTCCTGTATAATGTACCCAGTTAAATCGGGTTTAGTTCGCAATAATATGGTGGTGATATAACCACCGTTATCCAACGATTTTTTGCAATTTCATTTTTTTTTACATTTCTCTTGTTAAAGGGAACACAAAGAATAAAGTTCATTTCTCATAGAAACAGGATGGAACATAATATTCTTTGAATTTATCGAATTCTGTAAATCTTTTTCAAACTACTTGGTTGTGGTCGATTTTTTTTAAAATCCCGAGTGATAATTTGTATTATCCATTACTATTTTACAGATATGAGGAAGAAGATCTATTATTTGTTTGAACCATCAGCATTCATGTCCTTATGGTAGTCACCAGTACGAGTAGATTCAAAAGTCAATAAACCACTTTTAACAAAACTGTTTGAACTGCCGATGTGTACTATCATGGTACTATTATCGGTCTGAGCCTCTTTCCTGATGTCTTCGACCTGTAACAGTTTCATCTTGCCAAGAATTTATTTGGTGTATGTACCTAGTTGATCCATGTTTCATCTAAATCAAATATATTTTTTCTTTGGTTTCTCATTACTTTTTTAGTTTTTAGGTAATTTATTTATTTCTTTTGGAACTTCCAATAGTGTGCTTCGAATTATTTCAGGGTAATCATCATCATCACGAACCGTGGCAAGAACTTTGTCTACTGCCAAACCTTTATTGGCAAATAGTTACTTATTGAAAATAATTATATGGCTATGTAATCTTCAATACACAGGGCTTTTGACATGTCCAAACCTTTTTCTGTTGTTCTGTACGGATTATATAAAAATTGTGGGTATTAGCTCAGGTATTTATGAAAATTTTTGAAAATATTTAGATGTATGTATGTGTGTGTTTTGGGGTGACATTCACTGAGACCTCAAAGATCTATTGTGGCCCCTTAATTTTACTTAGTTTCTGAGGAGAGTCTCAGAAACAAGTAGTTCCTTTAGTCCTATTTCCCGGAGGAATTTTAGGATGTCTGCAGGCTTCAACTTGGGCAAATGTTCCTCTTCTATCCAGTAATCTCCCAGGTGCTGTGCTCTAGGATTCTGAAGTGCTGTGCAGTTGGAAAGTATGTGGATGGAGGTTTCTTCTTCCATTACACAAAATCTGCATTCTTCTTCCTCCACTATTTTGAGCTTTTTCAGGTGCCCATTCAGGCGACAATGTCCCGTTAGGATCCCTGTTAATACTCTTAGCGCAGTTTTACTTTGACTTATGCATTATTTTGATCTCAACAGGTTGTAGTCACCCAGAAGAGTCTTTGATTGTATAAGCCCTACTAGATCTTTCCAATGGTCAGATCTTCTCTTTTCTCGGCTTTACTTATTTCTTCCAATATTATATTGGGGCTGATTCCGCAAAAGGGTTCAGGCCCCCAGAAAGGTATCTCAGTTCCCCTCTTTGCTAGTTCATCTGCTATTTCATTTCCTTCTATTTCAGTGTGTCCTGGAATCCATAGTAAGGTGACTATGTTGTTCTCGCCTAGTTCATTGAGTTTGTCTAGGAATTCCCACACCATTTTGGAACTGATTACACAAGAGCTCAGTGCCTTAATGGCCGCTTGACTATCCGACATTATGATAATCCTTTATCTTCTGTATCCTTTATCAATATTGAACTGGGCGCACTTTCTTATGGCGTGTATTTCCGCTTGAAAGATACTTGGGGTTTTTCCCAAGCTTTCAGAGTGTTTGGTTGGTGGCCCGAACACTCCTATCCCAGTTCCTTCTATTGCTTTTGAGCCGTCTGTGTACCATTGAATGGCATTCTTTCCAAGTCTGGTAATGGTATTTGGATCCCATTCCTTCTTGTTGCTCATTTCCGTAACGAATTTCTTTGAAAAGTTATACTTTTTCATCATACCGTCTTGTGGCATGTCCCAGGGGTGACATTCTGTTCACCTAGCGAGTAGTCTTGAATCGATCTTGTCGATATACACATGCCGTTCACCAAGTTTGGTTGTTTTGGAGCGACAAATAGTTCTAATTTCTGATACCCATAAGGTGTCACCTACGTATTTTCTATATTTCCTTGTCAAAATATCAATGTGAAATGTAAAATCCAGGTGACGTCGCTTAAAAGCGATCGCTATTTTTTATGAACGGAATGTCACCCCTATTTCTAAGAAGTGAGGAGGTGGTTGGTTTTTTTTAATGATTCCCTCTCTACTTAGTCTGTATCTTGTTCTTTCTGCAACACTTTCTACCACCATATGTAGAGGGTGAGGTTGAGAATCACTTCCATGGCTGCCGTTGGGCATGTTCTCATTGCTCCTGTAATGCATATACAGGCTAGTCTTTGAAGTTTTGAGAGGTTTTCTCTCGTCGTCAATAGGCTAGTTCTACTACTCCACGCAATGGCTCCATAAGTGATGATTGATCTCAATATGGCAGTGTACATCCAGCTTAGAATTTTTGGGTTACAGCCCCAGTTTCTTCCCGCCAGATTCCTGCACACCATTATAGCCATTTTTGCCTTGTATGTAATCTCCTTTTCGTGTTTGTTCCACAGGAGCTTGCTGTCTAGAGTTAAACCTAGATACTAGACTTCTTGTCTCCATTCAATCTCGTTCCCATCAAGTTTTATGGTTTTGAGGTTGAGTTTTCTTTTCTTAGTGAAGGCTATCAGGATGTTTTTAGTGGGGTTGATGCTTAGTCCCACTTGCCAACATCAGCTATTTGTATAGTTCAAACCCTTTTGTACAATATTTTGTACAATAAGGGTGTTATTTAGATTATTCGGTAATAATATTTCGGTTATAATTTTATTTATTTAAAGATTTGCAATAAGAATTAGATTTTATTACTCTTTCCTACATAAAAATAGACTATAGGTTCGTTAACAACAATTCACAATATTTATCAATTTCACTGAGTTTGTGCCAATCTACTTTGCCGATTCAAGTCGAATTGAAAATTTTGTATTGTTTTAACAAAGAATGAATTGTGTTCGAACTAATTACTAGTCTTCTACAGTTCTAGCATTTTAAAATAATTTATAATTTTGAATCTAAGTACCCGTAGTCGTTCTAACTAAGTGAAGTCGATAATGGAACTATAAATAGGTTCGCGCATGGCCTTTGGAGTGGTTCTGAAATCATGCTGTAACTTTAAACTATTACACAAAATATTCAAAACATATTTTTAATAGCTTTTAACATGTCCATCTACCTGTTTCGACAAATCATTTTTTAATTCCCGCTCGACGTCACACTCACAGCCACGCGTCCACATAATGTCGCAGTTTGCCGTTGGCAATGTCAATTGGCAAAGCCAGCGACTGCAAAAACGTCTGCAATTGTGGCATTCATTTAGTTTAGTCGCACAATGTGGACAGAACAGAACGATCCCAATATAGATTTGTCAAATTAACAACTTTCTCGTTCGTCCAGTCCATTTGAAAGCACGTGCTAACTGGATCACAGCTGAAGCCGCGTGAGGCCAGCTTGGCACGTTCCCCCCTCCGTTCTCATTGGCTTCTTTTGAGGGAGACCGACAGCGATTTCCATTGGTACTCGACACTTTTATTAAAAAAAAAACAAAATAAAACTTCTGTAAAATTTTGAATTTCTGGTATTTTGAATTCTAAATATTTTCCAGGCTTTTATTAAGGCCACTTTTATTAGTTTTCAAACACCTACATCTCTGGAGATATTTCCAATTGAAGTTTTATCTACCTTACCCTGTATGTTTGAAAACAACCTAACATGAAAAAGCAATTAAAGTATAGGATGTTTTTTTAATTGAAAACATATGTGACCAAATATTTTCTCCTTCTATCTACAAACTACAAGGACATTGACATTGACGACCAGTTTTTTGATTTCAATATGTATTTACTCGAAATAAATGTGATTTATCATCCTGTATACAAGTAAAAAACATTTTTACAACGAAAAGAAAAACATGTTGAAAAATGTCTCTACTCCTTAAAGTTGAAAGGGATTTGAATCCTCCAAGAGATATTAAAAATTTATATTCAATACCCTGTATCATGAAACTAAATAACTGAATTTTCAACCAAATTCAATTACAATTCCGGATTTTACATTAAAAGTTACTCGCTTGGCAACACAGCGGAAAGCGAATTAGCATTCCTGCGAATGCTGCGTAGACCTGCGATACGGTCGAATTGTTTTGTGCACCTTTTTAGAAGGAGAATGATTTCTTTGTTTGAACGGATCTCGTCGGTTCTCTCTCGCTACCAAAATATACAACAATAGAGTGTCGCTTTCGATCAGATTTGATTCTTCTAGCTGACAACCAAGACGACGACGGGGCATTTATCGAATGTATACTAAATACTACTAAAATTGTATGCAGCGTCGCGCTACAAAAAATTAATGTGAAGAAAAATTCAAATATTCATCCTTCATAGACGTTATACAACTCCTTAAAACAGCTGTTGTATAATAAATCGGTATCGAAGAGAAATTTGTTGAAATATCAGGTGCTAGGTATACACAATGAGCTGCACGAAAAAAACCTTTTTTATGATGATTTTGGCAGTTTCTTAGAACTTTTTTGATGGTTAGAGATAGTGTTGAGTTGTTGAAACGTTGGTTGTCAGCTGATTTAAAATCTAATATATAATAATATATTCTCTTTATGATTCTCAGTAGTGCTGGTAATCACTTTTTTGTTGGCTTTATTGTTGATAATAAAATGATTTTTTTTATAGGTATTGTGTTTTTATACCTCAGATAGCACCTACATAAAGTACACATTATGGCGGGCATTAAGGCACAAAAAAACAGTTTTCAATTAACTTATTAACAAAATATGAATATCCGTTTATATATTATTTGATTATATTATTTACAAAGAATTCGATATTCTGGAAGGTTTCGCTGATAGCTAAATTTCCTGCTGCAAAGGTTTACTCATGATTCATTGTCAGGATCTCAAATTTTTGTGAGGAAATGCGAGATCCAGATCCTACAGCAACTGTGGTACCTACTCTTCCAATCACCATGGCGGTTCAGCGATGTCATACTTGTTCCAGCTTCTGCTACAAGAGATGCAGACCATTGAAGTATTCTTTATCATCGAATATGTAGCACACAAAGAGCTCTAGGAACATTTATTGGGTAGATCATTAAGTACCCCAACAGCACAGTTTCGTTGATGTTTTCTACAGCATTTTCTGACATCCACTCCAAGGATGGATTTTTTCGGTAACAGGTTTTGCATTGCCTTTTCAGCCTGTTTTGAAATTTCGTTGGGAATTTCAAAATCTTCTTCCATTTTTAACACGCTTTTATTAGCTTCACTTGTATGTCTGTATGTTTGTGGGTTTGTAACTCTCCTTTGATTGTTAGTATACTCCATCATCCTAAATGCGTTCGTTAGCTGAGCGGGTTAATGCGCAAGAAGAATTTTACATTCGTGCACCCTCTGTTGCAAATTTATAATACTATCAGTGAGAACCTAAAGAAAAACTCTATTGACAATAAATCGAACTAAAAAATGAAAAATAAATATAGTTTAAAAATACTTAAAAAACACGCTTTTAAAGAATATCGAACTAAAAAGTTGAAAATAATTTTAAAAATAAACTTAAAACAATAGTA
>CAJUYI010000377.1:32914-55163 GCA_910591695.1 Galerucella pusilla
AAAACTGTGAATGTCAATTAACTCACAAATTAAAATCGAGAATTCCGTTAATTTGCCAGTTTAAATTGTGAATTCAATAAAATTCACAATTAAAATAGTTTATTTCACTATATACCCAATTTAAATTGTTTTGTCCACGACCACCTAATAATAAGTCAATATTTTACCTCCTAACTAAAGGTATATGGTACCCATATATCAACTGTCGTGAATTATGGTTCATAATACACTGTAGTGTATTATGGTTCATAATTCACGACTAGAGATGGGGGTACAATATGGAATAAACTATTAAATCTGTGTATTTTGTTCAGGAAATTTGTTTCTGACATATATCGTATCTATAAAATATTGTAATTTTTAGTATTGACACTTTCCATAACGATATTTTCTAATATTAAGTATTTTAAAACAATATATTTATAACGGTACGTTGTATTGATACTTTCTACAGTATCGCCCATCTTTATATATGTCAAATTATTTGAAGTAGCTGCCACAACATTTTGAGGTTAGTAATATGCCAAATCGCTACTGACTTTCATTTATTGATAAATAAATTAAGTGCCGTGGACAAAGTATTGGGTTCTACTCGCAATTTATGGCCATAATTCACTTGGGTGACTTGCGCCCCTCGCCTGCGGCTCGTGACGCAAACGTCACCCATCGTGAATTATGGCTATCATAAATTGCTCGTTTAATAATATACTATATTTCACTATATACCCAATTTAAATTGTTCATTTCACTATATAGGTACCTACCCAATTCAAATTGTAAATTTGGTTAAATTTACAGTCGTCTTCAAATTTTGTTAAATTCCCAATTTAAACTGTAATTCACTAACAACCACAATTGGAATCCTAAATTTTCTTCAATATTCAGTATTAATTATAAATTTGCTTAAATTATAGTTATATTTTCATATTATGGGAAACCCTCATTGAATTCTTTTGAAGTTGGTTTGCAAATTTGATTAAATTTCATTAAATAGCCAGTTTCAACTGTGAGTTTATTCCACTAAATATCCAGTTAAAATTGTAAATTTGGTTAAATTTCCAGTCTAATCTCGAAACTTTGTTGAATTCTCTTGAGTGGATGTTGTCAAATATCCAATTTAAATTTTGATTTTGGTCAAATTTTGAGTTAAATTACCAGTTTAATCTGTTTAATTGAATATATCCATTTAATTCATACTTCTTAAACTGATAACTAACATCCTTCGTACCATATATTTAAGAAGAACACCTTGTAACCTTCTTTCTACCGTATTTACTGTACATACACCTATTTTATTTCGCCGAGTACGCTACTGTACAGCAAACAAAAAAAACCGTACGCACTTTTGTTTAATCACATAAAATTTGGCAACTCCGCGTCCGCGTAACCTTGTAGATTTGATATGTTGTTCGCGGACGTGCACTGCGAGCTTACGTAATAATCCCATGCGATCCTTGTCGCCCCTCCGTCCCCCTTAGAACGTTCGCTTGGCCCCCCTCCTACCAAATTTCGGCAATTTGCGCCAAGTTCATCGCAACATTTTTTCCTGGTTAACACAAATAGACTGCAAAAATCTATTGCACTATTTGAACACTTTTTGTGCGCGTTCTTCGAATTAGACAAAAAAATAATTTTATAAATAAATAAATATCGTCGCTGTCTATAGGTGGTTTAGGATGACCTTTTTGTGCCCTAAGGGGATAAAGGGATAGTGCGAGTAGCTGGAAAGTGCGTGTTTCGAGAAAAAAGGCAGACCATAAATAATGGCAATGCGAGGTAGGTGCCAAGGAAACTCTTTTGTTTATTGCATTTCTACATGAAATTTGGGGTTTCCTTTTAATTAATAACATCATTGATTAACAGCGAATCTAATATTTGATCAAATCATTCTGTTCGTTAACTAAATGGGTACTGAATTATATAATCTTGGTGTATATACATCTCTGTGTGAAATTAACTATTAAAAATTAATAGTTTCTTAAACTGCACATTTCAGCCGTCTATTGTCACTTCGAGTATATGTTGCTTTTTTACTTTTAAATTTCAACTTCTTATTTAAAGGATTTTTTTTCAATGACTTTATGTACTACTTACTACACAGGATTTTCTTTTTGTCTAAATAATTATAAAAATATAAAAAGCTGTCATTAGAATATTATACAAATATCTTCATTATTAAAATTTATATTGTTTTATGTCAAATAACGAATTGAATTTAAAATAGATGATGACTAATACGAATCTGTATTTATCAGACACATTATTTACTAAAGAGTTTTTAAAAGCTAAAAATGTTTCTGTTTTGATTGGTACCTACATTTTAAAAAAAAGTTTTTGAAATGATCTATAGCTAGTATAAAACAAAGATATATTAACTGTTATTTACATTACTTTTAGATAGTATTTTGTTCAATTGGAAAAAGAACCGGATATGGTAAAATTTTTATTGAAAGAAAAGACAAGTTACTGTCAACTGTACTTTATACAGTGTGATTGATAAAGTGCAATATATTGTAAATCGTCTAAGATATTTGAATGAAATTTTGACCGATGGTAGTCAGTCTAGCTAGAGGCTCAAATTTTAAAATTAATCGCAATTGTACAGCGTGTTCCAGAATGCCCTGCCAGATCTCAAAGTTACGTTTTTCTAAATGGAATACTTTAAATTTTATTTCTGCTTGACTTCTCTATATTGCAATGATATAAGGTTGTACTGGTTATAGAGAGTATTTCAAAAGTTCTGACTACTTATGTTATATGTTACAGCAATACATCTGCTATAGTCTTCTAGTATACCCAAACTGAATAGTTTTTGTGATATTTGAATTTTATGAATGAACATTAATATAATACACAATTTATTCACATGAATTAACTAAATATACCAAACTTTATAAAAAAATCAACAATAAAGCTGTGAAAGATGCTTAAAGTGATTACCATCTACACTGATGTAGGCTTGAAGACGGTCCTCGAAAGATCTGTTTGCACATGAACGTTAAGAAAAGCCTGCCTTATTCTATCTTTCATATCGTCTGATGTAGTGGCAGTTACTTTGTACACTTGATCTTCAAGATATCCCCAGACGAAACAATCAACTTTATTTAACTCTTGAGATCTCAGTGTCCAGAGAACTGGTGTTGCCCGTTCCTAACATCAATTGACTGAATGAGGATCTTCGTCATGTACAGAGTTTCTCATTATATTTTGAACCCACTTATTTTCACTAATTACGGGAATACAAAAAAAAGTTGTATTATTTTACCTGTACCGACCAAAAATGTAACAATAGACTGAATTTTGTATACAGGGAATGCCCAATAAAATGCATCTTCAGTATTTCAAAAAATGGGACACGCTGTATTAGTTATGAGTAGTTGTATTTTTTTATAGTTTTAGCAACGAACATTAACTAATGTTCGTTGGTTTTAGGTAGCCCTGCATTTCCTAATTACAAATATATAACATTGTGTAGCATTAATTTTCTTCTATAATGACGGATGGTACTACAAAAGGGTAACCATAGACGCATTAGAATATTTGAAACGAAGATATTACTTGTGCATTGATAACAATGGAGAGCCTGTATTGTTATTTTAAATGTAGTATGGTATCTTAAGACATTAATTTTTCTCATCTTATAGTAGAACCATACGCTATTATAGAACAACACTAATGCTACACAATGTTATATATTTGTAATCAGGAAATGCAGGGCTACTCAAAACTAAAAAAAATACAGGGTGTCCCATTGGAAGTATTGAGGATGCATTTTGTTGGACACTCCCTGATACAAAATTCAGTCTGTTATTACATCTTTGGTCGGTACGGGTAAAATAATACAACTCTTATTTGAAACTTTTTTTGTATTCCCGTAATTAATGAAAATAAGTGCCACATTAGTTGAAAAAGGAATTAAAGTTGATATTTCAGAACCTACTTACTACCTACCGAATTACTAGGAACGTTGATGATGATGAGGTTCTAATTTAACTATTTAGAAAAAGTACATAAGAAATCTGACCCTCATACACTTGTGGTACTTTTAAAACCTTTTCCAAAAAAAAACAAAGTTTACTAACACGTCAATTGTTTATGATACTAGACAACCAGCACAGACGTATGGATGTAAAATATTATTTTTAAATTGTGAAGTTTAAAGTATACGGGGTATTTAAGTCATTACGATTTTCAGGTACAAGTGGTCAGAACTTTTCAAATAAACAGAATAACCTGCTTCAACACCATATCATTGCAATAGAGAAGTTAATCAGAAGTCAAATTCAAAGAAAAATACGTTCTGGAATACGATGTACAATTACGAATAATTTTCAAACACGGACCCTTAGACTGGTTACATTCGTTCAAAATTTGATTCGAATATCTTCCAGGATTTACAACATATTGGACTTTATCGTCATCTATACAGAGTGGTTTTTGAAAAATTATGTAGGTAAAAAGTCTTACCCATTAATAGTTCTTTAAATTTCAATACTAATTGACACAATTGTTCTGCTTTCTAACCAACTATCTGAAAGAGCTTGTCTCTCTTTAGTTTCCTTATTTTGTTGATGTCGAGGCACTGGACTGATTCCAGCTGTAGGTTGTTTTTTTGGAGGGGGAGCTCTCGCTCAGTTCCTAAGGAAAGTCTTGAAAGTAGTTGTTCCTTTAATTCTATTCTTTGAAGGTGTCTTAGGATATTCCCAGTATTCAGTTTAGAGTTGTCTTTCTTTTCGAATTAGCGTTTTAAGTTCTCTAATTATTAATCTTTGAAAATAGATCCTTCTTTAACTATCTGAAAACAACTGTAATCAATCCACTGGATTGGGGTGGCGAAAAAAAGTCTATTGATAATTACTAACGACGAGCCTTTGTCGGTGTTGATCATTGATTTCTAATACAAAAATTACATTTTTTGACGTCCGAGGTATTAGTTTGAAATTTTAATTTGAATATAGAAAAAAAATTCGTTCGGGCCAATTGTAGTTTCTGAAAATCAACCAGTAAGTAAGAAAATAGCCCAAGGTCTGACCCCTCTGGTATTATACGTCAAAGAGATTGCGTTTATGGTAATGCTGCGATTTCGCGCGGTTGGTGTAAACTCCTGGATCAATAATTGAGACTATATGACGAGAAGCACTTACTGCACTATCTCTGCTGCAGGCGGTCATTCATGCCATTGAACCAAACTTTGTGTTTAACAAACCCTACAAAATATCAGATGGTGCAAATGCAAAACGCATATACACAGACGGTTCAAAAACCAACGAAGGTTGAGGATGTGAAGTTTACAGCCTTGAACAGACAAGGTGTTGCATCAGGGCTAGTATTAGAGTGCCATCATTATTTACCTGACGCCTCGGTAGATAGCAATATTATTTTGAGGAGGGTTGAAGGGCACGACAGACGTAGAGGTAACCGCATTGCTTATTTTTTATCCAGGGAAGCGGTTGGACTAAGAGGACTAAGACGGCAATTGCGAAACTAGCCGAACGTTACACCCATCCTCAATCGCTAAAGAGATGGGATGAAATCAAGGGATATAGTTTTGCCAGGATCACCCTTGGCAACTCATCGAAGAAATACTTGGCAATGACCAGGAAAAACCTACGTAATATTACGATTTCTGGCCCTTGTCAACTAAGGAAACACCTCCATAGAATAGGAGTAGTGGACACAGCTCTATGCAGGATGTGTGAACAGGAAGATGAAACTGTCAGTCATGTCCCACGTGAGTACCCGGAGTTATTGTCAGTGAGAGAGTGTGTGTTCGGCGAGTCTTGCACCTGAAAGTTTAAAGAAGATGCCTCCTAGTGACCTGTCCACCTTCCTGGATGGACGATTACCTAGAAGGACAACTCCTCGGGAGGATGTACAAAGGGTCACAGGGGGCCTTAGTGCTGTGGAACTACACTCACCCTTCCTACTCTACAGATACAGTCAGCCCAAGACAAAGTTTTAGGTCCAATTTTTTTTTTAATATAAATTATTGAAGATTTCAAAAATATATGAATATTAAGTGCTGCTGAAAAGTCTAGCATAAGGGATTATCTTTGAAACGGATGAAGGGGAAGTTATAAGATTCTATGACGATGAATTGAAACTTTTCTGCGTATTTTAGAGCAAATATCAAATGTTTTCGGCGTCAATGTTTAGCGTGTACGTCTGCTATCTTGTATTTTTTGAAACGGTAACCTAGATCCAGTGACGTATCATAAAGATTCTTTTTCTCCTCTTTCCAAAAATTATAGCACATGAAATACTCGATGAAATATCAGCTTCCTTTCTTTAAATTAAATTGTACTGTGCTTGTAGGTTTTTAAAATTAAACAAACAACAACCGTATCATTATTTTTGTACAAATTGTCGAAACTGGTACTAATTTCAAATAAGTGCAAAGTTTAAAAGTAAATTTATCGATTCATTGGAAAAACAATGAATAGAACCACGAGAATACAGATTGAAACAGCCAGATAAATCCCATTACGCAAGACATCTGCTTGATACCAAACATTAATAACACGTAACACTGAACTAGTAATAGGTACTACATATTTGTGAGAAAAAACAACAATTAGATTTCCTTGAAGAATTAGAAATTAGAATGTCAATGTCAATGTCAATGAACATATATATCAAGAGAGCTCTCCACTATTGAACGGTCTTTTCAAATAACAATTGTAAAGATCATAAGATATAAGTTTCCTTGATTTCCCATATTATTGCATAGTTATACTGATCTTACACGGGGGATATCAAGGTTATCCCCATATGGCTAATAATAAGGCTTAAATATTTCAAGTCAATCACAAGATAGGTCATTGGAAAGGTCACTATTTGGTTTAGCCAAAATATTGAACACTAGGTAGCCATAACATCATAAGTAACTTCTGTCATTCAATATATCGAAATTAATAAGTTTCTTGGAATTTTCATAATTCTTTTCACTGAATATGGGAAATAATTAGAAAGAATTATCTTAATTTGTATAAGAGTAAGATATTTTTTGTGCTCTCAACTCTACCCTGTTTGTTGACTGATTGTTTTTCAAAAGATGTTTACGAATTTTCTTCAAGTGCCCACATAAAAAAGTATTAAGACATTCTATTATTAGTAATTTGCCTATAAGTGAGAGATAAATAATATTTCAATTTAAAAGATAAAATCCACACCGATTGATTAGATATATTGTTTGAGAAAACATCCAATTTTTGTACACAAAACTAATGTAATTAGATTTGTTATTTCCTAGAAGTTACTTGAAAGTTATTTGAAATGATTGATATGGAAATAAACTGATTTGTTAAAGATTGGTATCCAGTACCTAAGTAAGGAATAAAAAAATTTAAGTAACAATATGGTGGGTCATAATCTAAATATTCTGGAGTCAAAAGTAACTAGATTGAACCTAACTTTCCTCAGTACAAATGTGCATACAAAAAAGTTATACATTATTCCTGAAAAT
Organism: Galerucella pusilla; assembly: GCA_910591695.1. Lineage (NCBI taxonomy): Eukaryota > Metazoa > Arthropoda > Insecta > Coleoptera > Chrysomelidae > Galerucella > Galerucella pusilla. The sequence continues at coordinate 40,380 of CAJUYI010000377.1, forward strand.
GTTATACCCCCTATATCCCCTATGAAATAAGTTGTTCATTATAGTATTTGAGACTTCTGAGCGGAGTTCTATACATCTATCGATGTGGTCTACTGTCTAATGCATGTTGCGTTCTATATTGTATTGTACAGTAATTCAAACAAGTTTAATTGAAGGTAAATTTTGGCAATTAATTAAATATTACAGCTGACTAATTGCGTTTTCGGTCAAAAGCTTAGTGCGCACTCTGTGTGTGTAGACGATTTCGGGTGAAGATCGGGGCAAGACGATATTGCACCCAATGCGCCTTTTCCTGCACCGAGTTTACTGGTAAGTGCAAGTTTTTAACACAGGGATTCATCTGTCAACAGTGTCATTCTGGAATTCTTGTTATGGTCTATGATTGAACTCTATATGTTTATATCTATAGATGACCAGAAATCCAGCGAAATAATATTTCCAGTTTTTGGAACTGGCTGAAACATTTTTGGATTCTTCTTCGTGATGACGGAGAAGAGGATTGCAGCAAGAAGAATAAAATTCCAAAAATTGAGAATTATATTACAAATGTACGATGATGAACACGTAAGTTTATATTAAAATCAACGTGTAACGTTACTATTATGTATTAAAATAGTAATAATTGCACAGAACACTTTCATCATATAATACTGTTTTTTTGTTTTATGATTTTTCACTGCACCAAGTAATAATGTCGTGTTCGTTTACTTGTGCAACTTTTCAGCGCAACAGGCAGCACTGGTGCGGTGCAATTTATACCTGTACTCAAACGGTGCGCACTGCACTGATTTGCCCGAAAGCGCTATAATTGCTTTGACAAAATTTGCGCTTTAAGCTTGGGCTTTACTCAGAGTGAACCAATAGACTCGCACCTTGTTTAACGCTTGGATTTTAATCCTCCAAATTCCCAATCTTTACTATCTATGGCGGGTAAATGTGAGCGCATTGACTCTTAAGCTACTAATGAATTTATGTGTTACTTTATGGACGCACTGTATATTTGCGCAAACCCAAATTAATCCTATATCCCCTATAAATAATTAAATATAATTTAATTGAAGTATTAGTCACGTCAATGAAGCCTTTGCTTCGGAAGTCCTCAAGAACAGCTCCGATTTTGATGAATTTTTATTTTTTTATTTTGTTTTTTTATATTATTTAAAATCAGAAACCTCTTAGAGCGGGGACGGAACTATTTATATTGTTTAAACAATATCAACGATATTTATATAAAAAATTCAGTTTGGTCTCTATTTTTTTGTAAAAAAATCTCCATATATTAATCTTATTGTAACAAATAGTTGTTACAAAAAAGTTTTTAACAATAATTTAATATTAAAACAAAAAAAAACATTTATGTGTTACCTGCATTCGCTACAAATACATATTGTTTAAACACGATAAATAGTTCCGTCCCCACTCCAAGAGGTTTCTGATTTTAAAGAATATAAAAAAACAAAATTTTGAAAAAAAAAACATCAAAATCGGAGCTTTTCTTGAGGACTTCCGAAGATTGCCTGTTTTATGTATTCATTGACTCCACTATATATATGTATCAGTGGATTGAACATGAAAGTAGGTTGATTTTATTGAGATGTTGAATTGCAGCTGAATTCTCATCGGGGTATTTCACCGCAATCGATAGGATTTGTTTGTTAAAAAAAATTGAAATGGACTAAACAGGTTCTAGAATATAAAATGAAGTTCGCTCTATGTCCGCGGTCTTTATTGTGCCTTGGGGCCGTTATTAGCAATTAAGGGGCCCCTTTAAGGAAGTCTCATAGTCGGTGAGAAATAAAAGGCAATCATTGTTCTTAGATTTTCCTGAACGAATTGATCTAAAATGTCTCTTGGGTGCGAAAGACGTAAAAATATAAATTTAAAAATATAACATAAAAGTTTTATTCATATAATTATGTGATATATAAAAAAATCATTCCTAATAAGAAAAATATACAGGATGTTCCATTTTAGGTAAAAATCTATTTATTTCTCAATCAAACCCCCTAAGAATATTTTGTGCACGTCACTGTAACATTTCAAAAACATTTATCCGACCCATTTATACTAAATGCATTTAGTCGATGTGGTTATGAGGCAATAACGTCATTACTAAGTCCTTAAAGATGACCCTTTGACATTTTTAACCACGATAATTACTCTGCTCCCGAGATGTATAAATACCGCGGTTTTGGTTGTCAATTCGTTTTTGTAAATGCTGTATATCCTGGTTATTTAAAATTTGATGTTCAACACCCTCTTTCTCTCTTAACATCAACTTATTATAAGTTGGCATAAATCGCAATATTTTGAATTGAATATTTTACTTATAATCACTTAAGCACCCTGTCTGTGTACAGAGATATTTGAGAATCCATTTCTGGAGGCTTTTATATCAATCGGCTTAAAATAGGTATCAAGGAACTTTATCCAACGCAGTAACTGGAAATTGAATAAAAAATCCACTAATAATGTTTCCTGTGCAATCGGCTTTGAACGAACGCTACTGATGTATTTCAAATGGCAATACAAGTAAATGGCTAAAACTATTTATAATACCAAACTCTTATGTGAATCACACTGTATAATTTGAATATAAAATTTCAAAATTGGGTGGTTTCGAAAAAATTATGTCACTGTTAAAATGAGTTATTCGGTTTCCGCTTCCAAATCGTTATTCAGCGTCTCCCATGTCTGAAGGTGACGCAAAGAGTGAATGACAGAACAAAATTAGCAAATTCGCGATTTGCTCAGGTTCAAGTTCAATGGTGAACGGGCTTGCACGAAAAAGTTATTATCTCGGTTTTTAAAGAACGTCATGATTTACGGTCGTGTTTTTTTTGGGACACACAAACCTCCATTACAGAATGGGGTATTAGGTACAAGAATTTTTTAAAGTCGATTACTGAATAGTATTAAAACAATATTATTGGGAAAATTATTAATATAACATTCTCACGAAAAGTTTATTTTCTGCTTCCTTTAATGACCTTTATTGACATTGAATTTGAGTCTAGAGACAGATTATTTTCAAAAATTATTGTTCCTACAGTCCATTGTGTCAGTTTTTGCATTTTTTCCTGTAGTGTTTGATTCGTTTTCGTCACTATTGTTGCTTTTCAATTACTTACAAGGAAACGAATTCAAGAGAAAAATTGTGTGTGTATTTTGATTACATCATTTAAAATTTTGGGTAGATTATGGTCGGTGTCAAATAAATATTGTATTGTGGATAATAATATTTTGCACTCCACAAAGTTTTTAAACTGATAACGTACATGTTATCGTTTTGTTATTTACATACTGATTTTGGAAGGCATTGACACGAATTGCTTGCCGATAAAAACCTTAGTCTTGCGCTTTGATCTTCATTTTTTTTCTAACTTTGAAAATATTTATAAAAATTCAATGGTTTCGTACATTTTTGGGAAACTTAAACAAATAGATGTTCTGTTTGTATTAGTTCATAGTGAGACATGCTTTATACAGGATGAGTCACGAGGAATTGTCAAAAAAATAGATTTTTCAAAAATATATATATTTTTTCAAATTTAACCAATCTTTTTTTATTTAATTTTGCTCAAATGTGATTTTTTTATTCAAAATCGGGTGGTCGTGATGGGAAAAAATAAATAAGTACACCGCTTTTGTTTTCTACATGTATATTTTCTTAAATTATGTGTAGATTTCAAAACAAACATATAAAGTGTGAAATTTTTTAGATAAACAAAACGAACTAATTTTCAAAGACCGGTCCTGATTATTTTCTAGTTTGATTAAATCATCTAATAAAGTTGTAGAAGTGTCACAGTACACCAAAATAGGGCATGTCCACGACAGTTGACAGTTGACAGTTGACAATACCTTGGTGGTAAAACAATAAACAATAGTCACGATGAAAAATTATTAAGCAACAAACAACTATTAACCTATATTATATATTGTTGAATAATATATGCAAGCTCAACAATTAAAATAACTTTAAAAGTACACTGAAGCAAAACCAACTAAACTAAAACACGATCTATCACTATAAATCAGCATAACCTCACTATTAAGTACCACATGTTCTGAACGCTTTGTTTATTGATTTACCACCAGGCTAGTTTGTGACGTCACATGGACATGTCCTATAGGAGACTAATTCCAAGTTACTGTTGAAAGGTTATGTCCAAAAGAAATTTCAGTTGAAGTTTTTTAAGACACTTTTTAATGGTCAGTTGATATTTATTCTTCATAGTAGCTTCAAAACAAGGTAAGAATATCTACAGACCTAACACCCTATATAAAAAAAATCATAAAAGACAAGATTTTAAAAAATCCCACCCTTTAACTTTGGAATAAACTACTTTTTGTGAAGTAAATGACGCATTCCCCTCGTATGTTTTAATATTTGTTAGATGCATGATTTTTACCACAGCGTGTGTTATTTAATACTTGATGTTTTTTTTTTTGCATTCGCCTCTGATCCTTATAATTGAAGCTTCATTTGTTGTATAATTTTAAGATTTATATTTATAGAATAAAATTTTTATGTTCGGTTGTTTTCACTGCTGACACTTCCATATTTAAATAACACGGACCACTGAAAAGACCTTGTATTGCGTCATCCAGTGCATTATTAACGAAAAAAAATTTAAATAATTTTAAATTCTTAAGGTCGTTCCCAACTCGAAATACAGAGAAAACGCGTAAGTTTTCTGTATAAATTATAACCTGTTTATAAAAGAAAACTACGCAAATAATAAATAAAATATTGATGATATGAACGTTGAATTTTACACAAAAACCAGCTTTTAACAGTTCGTTAAATATACCAATTAAATTGGTAAATATTCAATTATAACTAGGTGTAATCCTTGGGTGTAATTACTACCAACATATATTTCGTGAAAGAATGGAAGAAATAAAGATTCTATTTCTTTTTCTCATATTCTTTATTTTTGTTTCACTTTAAACCTTTTCCATCTTTCTTACCCTCTGCTATTTCTAAACACGTTTCTCTCCTTTCACCGCACTATCAAACTATGTTTCTCCCCCTCTCTCTACTCTTCAGTAATGTTTTCCTTTCTCTATTCTGCTTTGTAATACTATATTTCTCTGCTCTTCCTCTCTCAGACTATTTTCCTCAACTCACTCGAACTCCCTTTTTCTGATATATCGAATTATCTTTCACTACTCTCTCAGGACTCTCTTTTTCTGTCCTTTTAAATTTATTTTTCTGCTTTTCCAGACTTTGTCGATCTATCTTTTTCTGCAATCTCTCAATTTTCATTTTCAGCTCTTTGACACTCTCTTTTTTAGCTCTCTCAGATTCTCTTTTTCGGACTCCTCTCTTTCTCAGCACTCCCAAACTCTCTTTTTCTGCTTTCTTAAAACCTTTTTTTTTCAAACTCCATTTTATTTTTTTCTTCCCGTACTCTGTCTTTCTCTGCTCTTTGCTTTATCAGACTTTATTTCTGTTTGTTCAGAATCTGTCTCCGTCATCCCATAATTATACAATATCTTCTCAAAATCTCTAATTTCTCTAAAAATCCATCTGTTGTCTTAGACATCCTTTTTTCGCGCTATCTGAGACTCCGTCTCTCTGTCTCATTTCTCATCCTTTCCTTTATTCACGGTTGTCTTCTCCTTTTTTTTACTCCAGTACTCCAACTTCCTCTCTAAAACTCCCTTTTACTGCTTTTCCAGACGCCATTTAATTCAGTGGGCTTTCATTAAATCTTTAAAAATCTTTTTTTTATGCAATAGAATTACCTGAATTTTCTTCTAAGCGTCTTCAAAATTTTCTAAAAACAAATAAAATCCAAATACATAAACCGAATTAAATAAAATAAAAAACCTTTCAACGGTCTTCCTAGTGGAAAAATATAAATTTTTGAGGTTCCGCGTTCTAAGGTCACACGTGCCATACCTAGTGGAATATTGTAGTGTTCAACGAACCTACTATTAATTTGTGATTAAAATTTGCAACTTGCAAAACTTGTAGGAGATGGTCAAATACCGAATGGCATTGAACGGTAACGTTAACCTCTGCTGGTGATTGCATAATATTATTGCGTTTTTTCGCTAGCTATATTTAGGCTTCACGAATGTTATATTATTGTGTGTTGCTGTGCGACGGAAGCTCGAACGATATTTCGCCGGCGAAAATTAATTAAATATGATGTAATCGACCATAACACGGCTACATCTAGCTTGGACGACGTTAGATTGTGAAATTTTATTTGCGCATTCGCCGAAAATGTTTTAATTCCATACGTTGATCACTACCGCTAATATAATATTCAACAATATTATATATTGTTAAAGGACTTCATCAATAGCAGCTTGCGAAAATTTCAAGGATAAAAATTAATAGGAAAACAGGATAGATGAGGTCGATAAGAAAAATTGATTAGTTTACTACTAAAAAATCGTAGACATAGATAAAAAGCAAATACTCAGTAATATTACAATATGTATGTGACAGATAAATATTTTCATTTGTTGCACTTTTTCTAAGAATGATGTAAGTATTAGATATTGCAGTGTAAAGACAAATACTATTTTTTGTAATACCTTTTACTCATTTGAAAATTACAGGTTGTCACTGTAGGCGAGAATCAGTAGATGCTTTACGACATGAAATTGATCTTAAAATCGACCTAAGTATACAAAATATGTCCCCCTAAGGAGGGAGCGTTCAAGTAATACGTAACGCAATTTGGGGGGAGGGGTTTCCATTTATAATTGCATTGTCAAAGATTAAAATAAAAATGTTATTTTATTTTAAGAGTTTATTAGTAAAAAAAGCTAAAATAGGAGAATGAAGGATGAAAACAATTGCGTGTAAAGCCAAAAATTTATAAAAAATAAACAAAGTACGCAGGTGTTGCGGATTAAAAATCTCTTGTTTTATTTAGTATTATTACCGTAAAGGCAATTAAAACTATACCAAGGATAAAATCTGTAAAATACTTTTTTGCGACTTTAGGGTAAAAATGGTCACTTGAGTGTTACGTAACGTTTAGAGAGTGGGAGGGGGAGTACAGAAAAACGTTACGGTGCGTTTTAAGGGGAGGAGGGGGGTCAGTTTTTCTCGTAAAATTAGTGATTGGCAAAACTGCTTCGTGGCAAAGAGAAATTTATCCGATAAAAAAAAGCTCTTGTGTTTTTACTGTTGATAATATCGAAAAATGTTACTAAAAAAAGTTGATCAAAATTGAAAACTACGAATAAATATGTAATTACATTCATTTAAATTGAAATTTCAGATTATTTTATTTCTTACCAGTTTCTATTTTGAATGAACATTTTTTTCTTTGCATTGTTTTTGTGATTACGAAACACATGATAATCTTTCAGGCTTTCCATGTTTTTTAATAACTTTGCATTTAAAACGCGGATTTATTTTGCAATTAATAAAATACATTCAAATAGTAAGTTATTAAATTGACATCCTATTAATGTTAGAAACAAACACATTTAATTTCTACTTATACTAATGCATCGACATATCCAACTTTTTTCAGTAACATTTTTCGATATTGTCAAATTTAAAGGTACTTCACTCTTGAGTAAAACTTATATTTTTTGACAAACCTCGTATACTACTGAGAATTTTGATCTTTGATGACTGTATTATTGGTTTTAGATAATGCAGAACTTTTTATGGAGAATAACTTTTTTTTCTAAAATCAATAATAAAGTTTTCCATATGGGGGACATATTGTATACAAAACAGCCATTATCAGGAACTGCGTATCAATTCAAAGCATCAAACCTCTTTACAACAGAAAATGACACATGGGTCGTTGAGTACGAAAATGGTTTATGTTGATTTTTTTGCTTTGTATTGTTTTTGTAATTTTTATCACATTTGTAAAAGACAAATGGACACACAAAGAAAGTGAAATTGGTGGATTCGTATGTCGAAGCTAAGTTTTGTTTAATTGGTTATATCGTGAAGATATCCGAGCGCCGTTTAACTTGAAACTGTAATTCATAGTCTGTCGGGGCACATATCCCGAGAAGTAGATGTTTATTCTAAGTGAACGGTCTAGAAAACTAATTTTCAAATTTGTAGGCTTGATAATAATACTATCTTCTGATAATAGCTCTGTTTCATTTCTGTCCGGCCACCCTGTATTGGAAATGTGTTTAAAACTAATAAAAGTTGGTTTAAACACCTAATAAAATAATTTGTGAAATAAACAGCTAAAGTCAATAAATTCCAAATAATTCTTATTGAACATTATAGATTTTACGACTTTGGAGCACCAGAAATATTAAAAATAATATACAGAATGAATGGAATTTACGAGTCTACAATACAAGCTTAAAGAAAACCAAATTAAGACAGTTTTTTACCTATTTTTATATTTTATCTATTAATTTTTTCGAATGGTGTGGAGCTTAATATACAGGGTGTAATACTATCAGTTTACCTTGATGAAAAAATTGTATCACTATCACGATTTCATTTTTTATAGCAGAATGTGATGTGATGTGAATTTTCAAAGTTAAATATTGGAATTAGGTATGTATTTACTTATTTATAATATTATAGGGATACGGAAACATTTTCGTGTAATCACAATAAATAAAAAAAATGATTTAAACTTATAAAAGTAGCAAGTAATAACATAACCAGTGCAGGAATCTTTTACGTCATTTTATCGAAACCAACCTTGAACTCAACATTAATGGTACACCATGAGCTAAATGAATTCACATGTATTTCTTATATGGTGTAACTACATTAGATATCCTATTAATTTACCAAACATTGTTGATGATGTATTATTTTAGAAGCGATGCTTTATTGTATGGTAATGTTAAAAGAAAATATATGCCCTACACGATTTTTTTTACTCTTCTATAAAATTCAGATTCATCCTGACTCATGTTTATTTTTTACGTATACGGTGTGGACACTAAATATCATTTTTGGATTTTCCCTTTCGTTTTTTTTTTAAATATTGTAAGAATGTGGTAGATTTTTAAAGCACGTAATTGTCAATTAAATAAACATCTAAGTCTTTCCTTCATTTCTGAACCCCACCAACCGTTTTTGAAAAAGCTGAAAGTATGGATATGTAAAGGAATGGAAATAATAAAGCAAAGAAAATGAGAAGGAAACTGAAGATGAATGAAATAAAAGTGAGGAAATGAAAAGGAAACGGAAGGAAAGTTAAGTAAGCAAAATAATGGAAAGAAAAGGAAACCGAAAATAAATGAATGGGCATAAATAGAAAGGAAAGAGAACTAAGGTCAGGAAAATAAAGTGATGGAAAGAGTAAGGAAAATAAATGAATGGGAAGGAAGAGGAAGGAATGGGAACGAAACAATACTTAACGCTAGGCACGAAAAATGAAGTGAAGAAAACAAAAAGAAAGGAAAAAGAAACAGAAAGGGAAGAAAATAATCAAAAGGGATGAAAAAAAAATTGCATGTGACTAAACGAAATAACGATCGATAAGGGAAAGGAAAGTGAAGGATAGGAAAAAAGAGGAAACGAACGGAGAATGAAAGAATTGGATAGAAAGAAGAGAAGATGAAAGTAACGAGAAATGAAGGAAAGGAGAATTTAATGAATAATTGTAATGGGACATAAAAAAATGGAAAGTAAAGAAGAGAAAAGGAACGAAGTAGCATATTCCATTAGGTGCGAGTGTGATAATTTTCCTTGTCCAACCGAGCATAGGAATTCATGCTACAACAGGAAAAGCATTTATACGATATATAAGGAGAGGAGGAGAGGAAAAAAAAGAAGAGGTGAGGATTGTGTAAAAAGAGAATAACAAGAAAAAAAACTGAAGGCAATGAGCGTAAAATAGAGGAACAAGATGAAATAATAGTGCGTAAAAGAGAGGAAAGAAAAGGAGAGGAAAAAAAAAGAAGAGTGAATATGAATGTATGAAAACCTACTTTCATAATTTGATGGGTGATTATATCTCCTAGTTTGAAACTTCAAAATTTTGGCTTTTTTTGGTAATGTTCTCGACCATTCTTCATCAAAATTTACAGATGTATTTATTATAAGAAAAACAATTTAAAATTTTGTTGTACAAATGTTGTACAAAAATATCAATTCATAAACTACTGCAATTATTGTGACTGATAGTGCCTAATTACAGGGAAATTCGAAATATACGGCATATCCATACAATCAATTATTGAAATTTGAGTTTGAGTTGGAGGTGCAGAAATTTTAAAAAATATCTTATCAGAACGATTCGGAGTTAGGCCTCCGTATTTTGAATGAAAACATGTTTGCACCAGGGTAGCTTTTGAAGGGTCTGAGATTTTTTTATAGAAAGAACACCTAGAAATATTCGAAGACGGAAGTTTTTTCAACCTGTAACGGGTATATTTTTCAGTGAGGTATTTGACGACCATTTAAAAACATTTCAAACTGTTAATAGTCACTCTTTTTTGTATTTTCCAATTGCTTGTTAAAATAATACGTCCCTGCATAATTGATTCGAATATAAATCCCTCTTACGTGATATCTTCCGCCTTCGAGTGCGTTTTATCATTCACGAATTCACCGATTTTAATGTGTTTGCTTTTTCAACAGACTAGGTCAAAAGGTAGAACGGTCACCTACTAATGCAAAAGCGTTTTATTATCACACAATGTATTCAAGCGAAATTATTCCTTTGTTTCGAAAATTTGAATTTTTTTTTTTCGTTTTTTTGCATAAATCCCTAAGGGGATATCATTTTTTGAATCGAACGAAAATATATTCATGACTGCAACATGTGTTGGTGGCATCAATTTATGTGTTATGTTTATTAAAGGTATTTCCAATTTCATACGTTTCAATACGAAAATGAATGATTATAGGACTTTAATCAGGTCGATTATATTCGATCGGTGTATAAATTACAATTAATATTGTTTTTTTGAATCTAAAGTGTATTCAAAGGTAGTTTTCAAATTTTGTTTACATTATTAATTTCGCTTAGATACTTTGAAATGTTATTTATTGTAAGAACAGCTTGGTCCAAGGGCTTGGTCTAAAGATGTAGGAATCTTGTGTTTATAGTACACGAAAAATAGCCCGAAAATGACCATTTTACAACGTTTTTCTCCTGGCGGCTGATTTTGCTTGACATTAGGGTAAAATTGATATAGAATATACAGTGTGGAAACCACTTATGGAATAAAATTCTTATGTCTTATGTCATTATTTTAGAAAATTATAAAAAATGCCGAGACACGTCAACTTTTGAATTGAGTTGTGCGTTATGTAAACATAAATTTAAATGTGCAGGGTGATTCACGCAAGTATGCCATAGTCGGTGTTTTTTTTCAATGAAACACCCTGTATATTTGCATATTTTTGAAATCCTCTTAATGAACCGATTCCAACAAACTAAATAATGTATGGTCAATTATGAATTAAACAGGTGAAATTTTAAAATTAATAATTTATTACACTTGAAATATTGGTACTTTTTTAAATTAGCTAAATATGGATTTATCAAAAATCTAAACTAACTAATTATTAGTCGTATTTGTATATTAAACAAAACCTGCTACGCCCATGAATTTTATCATAAATACCTAAAAATTGTCTAAAAACGCCAATAATTAGACAAAATCGGTAAATAATGAGGATTGTTTTAAATCGGTAAATAATGTGGATGGTTTTCTATTCTGTCAGTTATTGATGTGTTGACAGTTTATACTGAAAAAGTAAAATCTTTGTCAAGCACTCTTTCCTTGTCGACATAACAATGAAATACAACAACAACAATACAACAATATTTAACTGAGACTCGCCGAATTGAGAATTTAATGATGATCGGGTACGGGGATAACTGCAGAAGTCAAGTTGAAGTGGCAAACTTATTTAATCACACGTATCCCGAATTGCCTAATATTTCACAAAGTACTATGTCTAAAATTCATGCACAATTCAGAGAACTTGGACATGTCAAACCATTGAAAAGAAAACCACACTTCGTTGAAGATGATGTGAAAGTGGATATTTTGTTAAGTGTCGAAGAGAATCCAACTTCAAGTACACGTCAAATTGCCCGTGAAAATAATGCTAGTCATACAACTGTTGTAAGATGTCTTCATAAAGAAAAACTTCATCCCTACAAATTAACTTTTGTGCAGGAGTTATCAGAAGACGATCCAGATCGTAGAATGGATTTCTGCGAAAGATTGATGAATAAGCTGAAAGGAAATGAGATAGCTCTTGGTACCATTCTTTTTTCTGACGAATTAACATTCACATTGAATGGAGAAGGTAAACCGACAGAACTGTAGATATTGGTCAGCAGAGAATCCTATTTGGATGCGTGAGACACATACTCAGTACCCTCAAAAGGTGAACGTTTGAGCCGGTATCATAGGCGACCATATCATTGGTCCTATATTTATAGATGGAAATTTGACAGCTGAAAAAGATTGAAATATGCTTAAAAATGAAGTTATTCCTGCGTTGGTAAACTTATATCCCAACGCAATAGATCCTAGCTTACCGAATTAATATGTTTGGTTCCAGCAAGACGGGACAACACCCCATTATGCTTTAATGGAAAGAACTTATTTAGATGAAATCTTCCCCAATAAATGGATTGGACGAAGAGGTACTATTGAGTGGCCAGCTAGATCGCCAGACCTTACGCCGTTAGATTTTTTTCTGTGGGATTATCTCAAGAACAAAGTATATGCAGCACAACCAACTAGCATTGTAGATCTCAAAGACAGGATAACTACAGAAATACGAAATATTTCACCACAAACTTTAAAAAAAAGTTAAGGAGGAGTTCTAAAGGAGACTGTGCTATTGCCAACAACTAGGTGGAGATCATTTTGAGCATTTATTTTAATGTATTAAAATCAAATACATCAGGTGTTTTATGTATGTGTTTAATAATTGTAAAAATAAAAATTTCACCCTGTATAATTCATAATTGACCATACATTATTTAGTTTGTTGGAATCGGTTCATTAAGAGGATTTCAAAAATATGCAAATATACAGGGTGTTTCATTAAAAAAAAACAACACCAAAAGTTGACGTGTCTCGGCATTTTTTATAATTTTCTAAAATAATGACAAATAATTTCATTCCATAAGTGGTTTCCACACTGTATAATAATGATACACTCACGGAGTACTTTCGCTGCTTATTCCAAGGGGAACAGATAACTAAGCTAAAAGCTGGTGAGAATTTCTCGCTGAGCGCATTCAAACTCGAGCCCGGAGCATTGGTACTTTTCTCGGGAGCTACCCAAGATAAATTGATGATTTTCTTAAAAATCCATACTACTCAACGAGAGGAATCCATTTTAATATCTAAAATTATCAAATTTCACATCCCGAGTCGCTTTTATAAAATATTTAATGTTTAATAATTCCCACGGTTGCGGAATTGCATATTTCTGAAAAATAATAACAGCATGACTTATAGTTCATTTACGATAAGCAAACATGACAGATATTTCGCATCGTTGCCACGTTGTATTTTTTTTCCAGCTGTTGGCATAAAAATATGTTGATAAGTTGCTTATTGTATAAGATTACATTCAACTCAAAAATAAGAGCAGAAATTATAAAATTATGACGAGGAAATACATAAATTCCAAGATGTTGGAAACCATAAGTTTGACTGAAAAATGCACATGTTCAATTGCATCGTTATTGCAGTATTAAGTAACAATGTATTTATTAAAAACTTACATATCTCAAAGAAGTAATAGGAATTAGCGGTCCACCGTTATCTCGTTATCTCTCAAAATATGATATTAGGGATGCTACCATCTCCTTGCAACCACTTGATAAAGACTTATGCATTGCAACGCAGTGTTCGATACTGTCTTTTAAATAGTTATGAAAATAAATATTATAATTTACACAGTAAATAACAAACTATAAAATGCGAATGAAAACAAGACATTCTGATAAAATTGTCTGATTTTGACAACATAAGTCTGGCAACCCCGGACACGGCAGCCAACTTTTGGACCGTTACTTTGCCCTTTATATGATTAATTATTCCATTTACACTTTGGATATTTATATTTTGATCAGTGGCTACAATTGTTACTACAAATGTCATAATTGCAAACATCGTAAATGAACCATATCACAGTGAAATCCAACAAAACAAACCGCATAAGGAAGGATGATGCGCAATGTCGTACTGGGCGAGATTCAATTAATTTGTTCATGACGTCATAATTTGCAAACTAATCAGATATATTTGCAAAACTCGTTCAATCTTGGAAATGTTCAAAAGCTGAGGATTGACAAATGGGTAGGGATAGGTTGAGGAATAATAAGTCTGATCGTACTCTGTTATAAAATGGTTTTGATATTTTCTTTTTTTTTGTCATCAGTTTTTTGTGATTCGTAGAATCTTAACGCTCTTTTTCACATACAGGGTGTCCCAGGAATTCGTACCAAAAACTTGGGAGATGATAGAAAGGCTAAAAATAATGATGGTATTTCATATAAAATTTTTTCTTTACGCCCTTCGTTAACGAACTATAGGGCTCTAAAGTTGGAAATGAAAAATGGTTTTTTATTTACAATTATCAAATGGCTGATTGGAAATTGGTAACATTTAAACCGTTAATAAACACCATAATTGCACACTTTTTGGCATGATATAAGTCTACAACATACTTGTGAACTCAGGTACCGACTAAGCTAAATGGTGGATGCGCCATTTTTTTTATAAGTTAAACTTTTTCCAGTTATAAATGCAATAATTGGCTTTTGTGAATATTTTTAGAGATATCAAGTCCTCTTGTGACATCTCGATAACATTAAC
>CAJUYI010000377.1:55563-74793 GCA_910591695.1 Galerucella pusilla
GTTAATGTTATCGAGATGTCACAAGAGGACTTGATATCTCTAAAAATGTTCACAAAAGCCAATTATTGCATTTATAACTGAAAAAATTTTTACTTATTAAAAAAATGGCCATTCAGCTTAGTCGGTACCTGAGTTCACAAGTATGTTGTAGACTTGTATATCACGCCAAAAAGTGTGCAATTATGGTGTTTATTAACGGTTTAAATATTACCAATTCCCAATCAGCCATTTGATAATTGTAAATAAAAAACCATTTTTCATTCCCAACTTTAGAGCCCTATAGTTCGTTAACGAAGGGCGTATAGAAAAAAATTTATATGAAATACCATCATTATTTTTAGCCTTTCTATCATCTCCCAAGTTTTTGGTACGAACTCCTGGGACACCCTGTATAAATTAAATCTGCAACTCCTTTTTTGAAATGGTTTATTTGATCGAAAGTTAAGACGAAAAGTACGTAATAACATTTCCATCATTAATCACTTCAGTTTTTTAATTGTAATTCACGAATAATGAATTAGCAATATATCCAAATGAGAGGATTTTTTGCGTATACAAAGAGAAGCGAAATTTATCAAAACTCACACTGTCAACTGTTATCGTTAAAATATCAAAACGGAATTCTAACCACAATTGCAATCTATTTAACGTTGCATTTAACACCGGAAGCCATATATACCAAAAGATATCCAACAGTGTTTATTTTTTTGGTGCATCTTTTTTATTTATTGTTCGGTTATTGTGATAAAGAAAATTATAAAATGGTGCAGAAAGTAGGAAACCACATCCAGGACGGAATTTTTTTTTCAAATAATTCCATCAAAAACGCCATTTTTCGTTGCGTTTGATTTTACAAAAAAATGTATTTTCCACTATTACGCCAGTTAAAAATAGCCGTTTCTATTTGGTCAATCTCACACTAAATTTCCTATTCAAGTTTTCCCAAAATACTGACAGATTCCGATGGAGCGTCAGGCGTCATATTCAAAGAACGGTTTTGGCTGATATCTCGGGAACTTCACAATTTATGGCAAAAGTCACTAGAAACATTATTGTAGACAATAAAATTTCGCATCTTTTATTTTTCAAAATTTTTTTGTAAATCCTACCGTTTACAATTTATGGCCCGTTTAATTAACAGGTTCTTTTATCTCGGCCGATAACTCTTGAAATATTGGATTAAAGAATAAAATGCATCCAATCATTTTCAAAGATCAATTTATTTCCTACAACTTTCGTTTGAAACTTTTTCTTCTAAGAACAATAGTTTTTGAGATATAGGACGTTTGATGTAGAAATGTCGACACTCGGCGGGTGACGCGGCATTCCAAAAGTATTTTCTGTACCACGCAACCCATTTTTTTTTCTGCCTCTAAAAGAAGGGACGAAAAGGTCTGGCGTTAAGAGATATTTAACGAGGAGTCGGTAGATGTTGACGATTTTGACCATAGGAATTAACCGATGTTTTACAGTCTTCCTTGTATTCCTGCGAAGAGGATAACGAAGATGGAAAGGAGACATCAACTATTATTGGATTTTAGCCGTCTCCAAAACGCTCGAAAATTGGATGAAATTTTGAATTTTTTTTGTTTTTCCCCTTTCGTTTTCTTTCATTTTATTATCGCATCTGAACATAACATAATTAATAATAATTACTCAATAACCCCCAATAACCCCCCGAACATAAACTTAAAAAACTTCTACCTAAACAATACAGCTTGCTGTTAAAATCTTACATTAGTGGAAGAATGTTTCGTATTAGATGCGAAGATCAATACTCACAACTACGACCAATAAAGGCTGGTGTACCACAAGGCAGTGTTCTGGGCCCATTGCTGTACCTCCTATACACTTTTGATATACCAGTAACAGAACAAACTACAGTAGCCACGTTTGCAGATGATACATGTGTACTGGCAACTGGCAAAACTGAACAAGAAGCCAATAAAATACTTCAAGAAGCCCTAAATCAAGTCAATGCATGGACGAAAAGCTGGCGCATTAGACTTAATGAAAATAAATCAGTGCATGTGAATTTTACAAATAAACACACTGGTCAAATGCCAATATTTATTACCAATAAAAGTATCCCATATGCAAATACGGCTAAGTATCTAGGCATGAGCTTAGATGCGAAGTTACGATGGAAAGAGCATATAAAGAAGAAAAGAGAAGAGCTGAATCTCAAATATAGAAAATTGTATTGGTTGTTGGGGAGAAAATCTGAACTGTCAACTCGAAATAAATTGATGATATACAAACAAGTTTTAAAACCTGTATGGGCATACGGCATACAACTTTGGGGGTGTGTTTGTGCAAGCAATATTGAAATCATACAAAGATTCCAGAACAAGATACTAAGAGGCATTGTCAACGCTCCTTGGTATGTAAGAAATAGCGACCTCCATAGAGACCTAGGTGTGGGATATGGTAGCAGACGAGATAAGAAAATTTGCAAAGAAGCACGAAGAACGGCTCCACAACCACGATAACGTAGAAGCAATCCAGCTGCTGGACCAAAGTGGTTAGTAAGAAGACTCAAAAGGACTAAACCTTTTAAACTAGTGTAGTGGTTTAAAAGCAGAGCACAGTGCGTGTTGTGTAGAGAAACCGAGTGAAAATAAATCTGAGTAGTTACCAGTGGGTCTAACTCTGTATAACTTTTTAATTTTAAGATTTTAACAGAAAAATACTGCTCGTTAATCTTGTTTCTAGATTAGTTGAATTAAAAAATAATAAAAAAAATAAAAAAAATAAAAAAAATTAAAAAAAATAAAAAATAATCCAGGATCAAATCAAAACACTACATATTTTTTGGTTGTACTAAATATAAAAAACTAACTATAACTAATAACTAGTCCAGCATTCAACGTCCAATAGCTAAGAAGATATGGATATTAAAAAAAATTTTAACCAAAATTCGTAGATAATACATTGATCTTTAAAAATGGATAAATGTATTAATTAATTCATCTATTTGTTTGGGTTTTGCTCACTGCTCGTGATTTTGTTAAACATATCAATTACCAAGCTAACTAACTCTCATGGCTTAACACCTTATGTGAGGTTGCACCACTTTTGCTTTCTAAATCCTTTTGTCGGGGTGGATCAGTCCTCATCCTCGGCTTATCATTTCACTCGTTCACTGATTCGCCGCCATTTATTCCGGTCTTCCCTTTATCTCTTTCCATCTTGTAACTACTGCCCTCCTTAAGTTCTCCTCTACCTCTGCTAGCCATTTTGATCTGGGTCTTCTTTTTTTCCTGGCTGCCATTGTTACTGCTTTTCGTCTTTGTCGCCATATATACCCAAGCCACTTGATTCTTTGAGCTTTAATTTACCTTATTATATCATCTCCATTCAGTGCTTTAAATATTTTTTGATTTGTTTTCCTTCTATATTCATGCTCACCGATCTTCGCTGAACCCAGAATTGTTATTATTATTTTTCTCTCGTTTACTCTTAATTTATCTTCTTTTATTTTCGTCATAGTGATTGTGATGGGTCTGTTTAGTCAATATAATACTTTTTAGATTATTGTTTGCATGGTAGGCTCGGTATGTTGTCATTGTTTTTTCTTCTATCTTCGTTTTTCTTTCTCCTTTATTATTTATCGTTACACCCAAGTATTTAAATTTTTGTACTTTCTTGAATTTCATATTTCCTATTTTTATCTCTCCATCCTGTGTTGCAGGATTTCGCAAATCTCATTATTTTTTAATTCCTTCTTTTTCAACCTCCTTTAATACTTGAATAAACTTTCGACATACCTTTCGAAATTTTTCTTTTTCTTTTTTGATATTATCTATAAAAAAGTGCTAGTACTACATTTTTCACAGATGTACCTGTCCTACCTCATGATTTCTTTTGTTCATTCACTTTTTCTATGTCGAATAAATCACCGACTGAAAATTAATTGACTGGGCGTCCGCTCGGGTGGTTGTTAAAGGGCGGCTACAAGGGGGTAGAATGTCTGAGAGCGGAGAAAAAGCGGGATTTTCCATTTTATTTCTTTTCACTTTCATTGTAGACGATGTTGCAAGTTTTACTCGCCGGAAGGTCGGTCGTAGATTCTCGGTCGGGTCGCGCATTTTTTGGGGGATTGCGTTCCCGTATTTGGGTTAACTTTGCATTTGCTTTGGAATGACCTATTTACCGATATCACCGTCACTACTGGCGCATCTTTTTTTACTTGTTTTCCTTTCCATCCTTTTCATTGTTTTCCTTTTCATCAAATAGAAAAATAGATATAAGATTACAATAAATTGATGGTAAAATTTTATTTTTAAATAAAGTTTTATTTAATTGCCCTGAAGAGGAGAAAATAAACTTTAAATTGAATCAAACCAATCAATTTAGTATATGTATTACACAATTTATTAAATGATATGAAAGATTGTCGCGAGATTTACTAGTTTTGATTTATATACTTATCATAAGTATTTCTATAAAAAAATTGTTTTCTATAAAATATATGCAAATACTGTGACGTTGTGCCTATTAGTTTTCGTTCAGTTAAAATAGCTGGTTTTTTGTTATATCATCGAAATTGATGTTTATCTTTATTACTTTTTGGAATATCTTTAAAGGTAAACATTTTCTTTCTAAACGGTCAATGTTTTTACTGCAAAATGTGGTTGCAACAGAGTGGCCAGCAATATTATCAGCAATAACGGCCAGACCACGCAATAGGTTTGCTCCAACTGGCATTTATTAACCATTCTGGAATCGTATCGAGTACTGTACAGTGCGCAAACTCGAATTGGGTATGGACACCCCTTCTAGAAAGTTTCAAGACTTATGCGATCTTTTAAATCCTTTAAGTTAGTTGGTCTACTATCTTAACCGAAGTCTTTCAGGTAGCCCCAGAGAAAAAACGAAGTGCTGTCAAGTCGGGAGATCTTGTCAGCCACTCAATTGCACCTCTCTTTAAATATTGCCCAACGATTATTTTATAATGTGGAGGTGCGCCATCATGTGGAAAGGATACATTGAAGGATTTTCTTGAATTCATTAGCTGCACTTTTCGGTCTACCTGACCTTGGAATATCATTTACACTTCCAGTTTTATTAAATTTGTTTGATAATCTCGTCACTAAAGATTTTAGAGTTTTCACAAGACTAGAACTTATTGATGCACTCTTTGGCTACTAATTTACCACCCGAAACAATATGGCATATAAATCCAAGGGATAAGCGAAATGAAATTACATTTGTCTTTGGCTACTGGTCTATAAATTAATGCAGCAAAATACAGATGGTGGAAGAGTTATTGATTTTGGCACATTTTCTACGGGGTTGAATTTAGTTTTGGCCTGCCTCTGAATGTATCGTAAAATAAAATGCGGCATTGGTAAATTTAACTGCTCACGTGCAATTTCTTTCTAATTCATTAATATACAAAATAATGATAATCATTTCACAAAGGAAAAAACTCTTCTGAAAAATGTTTTAAATGCCAATAATTACCCGGCAGAATTTGTAAATAAAGAAATCAAGAATATAGAGAAAGGATCATTGTTAATACCCCATAATAATAACAATAATATTAATAATTCAGCTAACATAATTTTTAAAAACTTGACAATACCGTATGTCAGGGGTTTGTCAGAAAGAATTGAGAAAATTGGTAATCAATTTAATATTCGAACCAGCTTTAAATCTAACAATACTTTGAGATCTATCTTAACAAAAACGAAACCAAAAAATGAAGAACAATCTTCAAAAAATTGCATATATCAGATATCTTGTGAATGCGACAAATTCTATTTAGGTGAAACGTCTAGACCATTGAAAGTCCGAATAAGTAAACATAAAAAATACATCAAAGATAGGTAGTTCTTTAAGTCAGGTATTTGTAAACATGCTTGGGAAGAGGGGCATAAAATTCAATTGGATTGGACAAAAATAATATTGAAAGTGCCCAATAATAAAAGACGAAAAATCAAAGAAAGTGCTTTAATGCCACTAAATGCAGATAAATGTGTAGCTAGTATTTCAGCCGAATGTAGTCAAATTTGGTTACCAATGTTAGAAAGAGAAATTTCCAATAATCAATTACCTGTGTTATCAGGATAGCATCATAAGTTTTTATCCAGGTTTTCTTATGATTTATCATTGGAATAATTGTTAATCGATACACACTTCAATACACAAAATCACCAAACTGAGTTATACATGTTTTGAAAACAAAAATGATCATACACAAAAAAGTAACAACAAACGCGTTTTATTAACAACATTTCCAAAATAAGCTAAAAAAAAGCGCTATCCCAATAAAAACCGTTCCTGGAACATGCACTTCACTGGATTCCATTTCTAGTAGACTATCATATCGTTAGAATGTCATAAAATAAAATATTTTATTTCACATTTTACCAGAGGTGTGATCTACTATGAATGGACCTTAATAAAATTTGACAACAAAGTTTTGTAGTCTTAAACTTCAAAATATTATTGATTGTCTAGTTGTTATATTTTTTCGTTGTGTCAGATAGGGACCAAAAATTATTTTATTAATTTTAATACTAGTTAATCTTGACAACGCTACCGAAACGTCGAAATAAAAATAATTATTGTGGTTTGATTCCCAAAAGAATAAGAAAAAAGAATAAGTAATGCCACAAGGAACTTACAGAAGATACAAAATAGTTTGTGAAAAATTTAAGTTCAAAATCTAGTTTTCAATGACATTATTCTTTTTAGCATTAAGTTAGACTTATTCTAAGACTTTCACACCTTTTTACCTGTACTAACAGGATGTTTGTACAATTCTGAGTAATAGTCGGCGGAATCTTTACGAATCTTTAGATAATGTACCTACTTAACGATCATATAAGTGATATCAGAGAGTTATTGGAAACACGAATTTACTACCTTGCAGTAATTGTGATGACCTTAAATAAATAGTGCTCGACCTTAAAACAGACTTAAAATTTGGAGTTATTGTAACATGAAACTCTATAATGACATTAGATATATGAAGGTAGGTACATTGTTTTTAAAAATGTAACCCTACTTCTTTTAAGTACATACGTTTTTATATTTATTATTATCATTTTATATTCATTTAATCCAGAAGCAAGTGTGAATATGATGTTTTAAAGTTCTATCAGTAAACTTTTTTAAAACTATGAGTTCAAGATTCTTCTGAATAATTTCCCATCCATTTTCATTTTGCATGGGGTTATATGCTAGGAATTCTTTTAAAAATGCAATGTCATCGTTGTAAGTAAATCTTAATCTTCTAAATTTTTCAACACGAGTTTCTGAACTGGAAACGTTCATCTTATTTGTCGGGGAGAGAACGGATAACTTAAAACTGTGAAAAAAGTTGGGTTGTGTTCAGTCCACAGAGTAATAAATAACTCTATGGTCCAGTCTAGTTGTGTCACAGATGACACAGATAACCTACAAATTGTGACATATAAATATGGAACATGAAATAAAGTCGGGATAGTGCACTGCAGTAATCGCGCACAAATAAGGACAAGCACTAACCTTAATAATGTTTCCCTTATTTAAAATATTAAATGCGCATGCGTATATGTCTCTATAAGGGCAGCACTATTACTGCTTGACATTATAAAAGTTCCAATAACTCTCTATTATGTCGTCAGTTTTCTGAAACTCACTCAAAATGATTTCTTTCTTATTTTTGTTGTACTATCGATCACGACCGCTCAAAATGGTGACTACTATAACACTAGTAATATTTAGATCTGATGATACATGTGCAAATTTGAAATGACAAATCACTACACATTATTTTTCTATTTCCACTCCTTAATTTTATCAATTAATATACAATCTGGCGCTTTTATATTGTTGTGTGGTTTGAATTTACTTTACAGAAAAAATACTTTCTCACAAGTGATGTACACTATTTTTTCTACGATCGATTTACATACGTAAAAATGTCCAACAAAAAATAAGTTTTAATTTCGGTTGGATATTAAATATAAAAACTATTAGATTAGATAATTTTTGCGGATCTTCATCTTGGAGTTCATTTCGAACCATTGCAAGAGATTATTATTGCCCTCGTATCGACGATAAAACCAAATCCAATCTGTATGCTTCCAACTTTGTATGCTAAAACCTCTGCTAAGCTCATGAGAGCAATAATGGTTTTAACTCTTAAACAGTCGAGAAATTTAGAGCAAAAAGATTGAGGGTGTCAACGTCAAGTGTTGAGGCTACGTCTACATCTTTTCTAGCTTTTTGTTACATTTTCATATAACCCTGTTCATTCTTCAAAGTAGTGTCATAAAACATCTATCAAACCACCTGGGTTCATATAAGAAAAATATATCAAATAAAATTCTTTCATCTACAAATGACTTAAAACCGTTGTCGTTGCCATCCTCATCAACGTCATCTACTTACCAGATAACACCAAATAACCCCACTGGACCGACAATTTTAAGTAATTTACCGAATGCAACAAATTGTGTTTCTAATATTAATATTTATAATAATAATTTATAATTACAATATTAGTTTTTGGTTAAAGTTTTGTATATGTATGTTGAAATGAAATAACTTTTGAAAAATGGGTTCGTATACTTTTTTGTATATACGGTCGTAGAAAAAATAATGTTCGTAACTCAAGCGTAACGTATCTTTTCCGCTCTTGACCGCTTGCCCGAACTCGATAAAATCTAATCATGGGCTAAAGAATACACTAAAATCACAATCAATACCTACATCTCTTCCAGTAACGGAAGTGTAAAAGTTGTGACAGTAGCGACATCTTCACTTCCAACCGCAAACCAAAATTCGAAAAATCTGACAACAAGATACGTGGTCTCAAAGCAATAAAGTATTACAAGTTGTCAGAACCAAACATGAGCCCCGCAAAATGTGCGAACTAAAATAAGGTCATCGCAAGCAGCCAATCAAGAGCCAATGTTAACGATTGTCCATTAGTAATTGTTAAATATAATCGAAATAATATGACCGAGTGATTTCATCAATATAGGTACATCATTTTATTTATTCTGTTTCAATGTTGTCAATGCGAGTATGATTATCCTATTTTTAGACAATTTCACTATTTCGGATCCATTAGTTTTTCGAATATTTGGTAGAAGGGATATACCTATAAAATGGCTATTGAACTATTTGAATAGTATGTTTGGGTAATTTTCATTTTTGCATCGGCAACACTGGACTATAACCTATGGCGTGCCGTTTTGGTATTTAATAACATCGTTTTAAAAAGGAAAAAAATATATATCTCTTCTTTCAAACATTTTTATTACGTGATTATTCTGTTGAAGAATTAAAATTATGTTTTTCATAATAATAATACGGGAATTTCTATTATGAAAAACATAATATAAATTGCCGATTTAATATTATGAAATACATAATAAAAATTCATGAATTAAAATTATGAAAAACATAATAGAAATTCAATTTCCATTATGTATTGAGGTTGCCTATACTAATCTAATGCACGATATAAACACACCGAAGATAGGATGTTGCGCATGAGTGGGCGATCCCTAATAAGACGCGTGACGTCACTCAAGACCTTTTTTGTATTGCTGAGATAGCAGTTTTGTATGTTTTTTCTCAATTTACGCGTTTATTTAATTAGTTACAAAAATAACTGTGGATACGAATTATGTTCCAAATGAGCTGTTTTATACCCTGCTGTCATAAAAGTTTTGAAATTTGTAATACTTATCACTCAAAACTCTTTTTTAACATTGTGAAATTTCTCTTCGAAGTACTAAAACGCGATTTTCATGAAAACGGTGCAAGATAGAGTAAACTAATAGAGGAACTAATTTGTAGAGCACAAAATTTACTACAACACTAGTCTAAGAGGGGAATGCGAGATTGAATAAAAACGCGAAAACACTTTATAAAAAGAGGACTTTTATTTATGCAGTTTTTACACAGGCATATTTATCTTCTGTATGTTCCTTGTGGTATATTATTCATTCTTTTTTTTAATTTTTTGGGAAATTAAACCACAATATTTTTAAATTCTTTACTTCAACGTTTCGGTAGCGTTCCAGCTACCGTTGTCAAGAAAAAATAAGTAGAAATTAAGTAATTTTTTATCCCTAACTGACACAACAGAAAAAATTTGACAACTAGACAATCAAACATTATTTTGAAGTTTAAGACTGCAAAATTTTGTTATCAAATTTTTATTAAGGTCCATTCATAGTAGATCATATCTGTGGCAAAATGTGAAATGAAATATTTCATTTTATGACATTCCAACGATATGATAGTCTACTAGAAATGGAATCCAGTGAAGTGCACGTTCCAGGAACGGTTTTTATTGGGATAGCGCGTTTTTTCGCTTATATTGGAAATGTTGTTAATAAAACGCGTTTCTTGATAGTTTTTTTGTGTATGAATATTTAAGTTTTTGAAATATGTATACTCAGTTTTGTGATTTTGTGTATTGAAATGTGTATCGATTAACAACTATTCAAATTATAAATCATAAGAAAACCTGGATAAAAACTTATGATGCTATCCTGATAACGCAGGTAATTGATTATTGGAAATTTCTCTTTCTAACATTGGTAACCAAATTTGACTACATTCGGCTGAAATACTAGCTACACATTTATCTGCATTTAGTTGTATTAAAGCACTTTCTTTGATTTTCCGTCTTTTATTATTGGGTTCTTTTAATATTATTTTCGATGAATCCCATTGAATTTGATGACCCTCTTCCCAAGCATGTTTGCAAATAGCTGACTTAAAGAACTCCCTATGTATTTTTTGTGTTCGTTTATTCCTATTCGTACTTTCAATGGTCTAGATGTTTCACCTAAATAAAATTTGTCGCATTCACATGATATTTGATATATTATGCAGTTTTTTGAAGATTGTTCATATCGTTCATATCGTTGGAATGTCATAAAATGAAATATTTCATTTCACATTTTGCCACAGATATGATCTACTATGAATGGACCTTAATAAAAATTTGATAACAAAATTTTGCAGTCTTAAACTTCAAAATAATTTTTGATTGTCTAGTTGTCAAATTTTTTCTGTTGTGTCAGTTAGGGATAAAAAATTACTTAATTTCTACTTATTTTTTCTTGACAACGGTAACTGGAACGCTACCGAAACGTTGAAGTAAAGAATTTAAAAATATTGTGGTTTAATTTCCCAAAAAATTAAAAAAAAAAAGAACAGGCATATTTTTTAACAGAATAATTAGGGAATAAACTTTTTGAAAGAAGAGATATTTTTGTTTTTAAAACGATGTTATTAAATACCAAAACGGCACGCCATAATAACCAGTTCATATTTTGTTGCTTTCCATAGAAACTTGACTCTTCTTTTTCATGACATTAATACAGTCATGTAATTTGAAAATCATTTAGGGCAAACGGTAGTTTTAGTTTTGGTCCAATATAAATTTTTTTATTAATATTTAGAGTTGAATTTTTAGAAGGTTTGACTTTGTTTACATACCTATCTCTTAACAGTTGACATTCATGGTATCGATAATTGTTTATCGATCCAAAATATCGAATTGTTACTACAAAAATACTACAGCGACATGAACACGCCCACCAGGGCTCACGTTTGCTTCTGCCAACTGTATGTGTATTTATAGATTTTTTGGGATATAGAGTAATAAAGTTGATCAAGACTATAATATGGCTAAATTTGCAATTTAAAAAAATAATTTTTTTGGGAGAAATGAAGCCCATAGGAGAAACAAAAAACTACCAAGCATTGTTACTTATCGTATATTTACCAAAATCGCGTATAAATGGTAGTGTTTAATTTTTTTCTAACCAAAACATTCAAATAAATTTTATTCACTCCACTCTGTGGCAGTAACAAGATGAAATTTCCCAATTTAACCACATCTGACATATACTGTACCTGAAAGTGAACATATTTTCTTATGTTTTGTGTGTAGCTTCCAGAATCGATTCGCTGAATTTCGGCTAGAAATCAAGAGGTAGAATTTGAGTAGAATGTGAAGGGGAGCGAAGCAGAATAATAATAATAGAGAGAAATTTCAACAGTTATGATGAAATAGTCACATGAGCTATACGAAACTTTGGAATGGGGGGTTAGAACTTTGAAGTACATTCTAACAAAAGCACCTTCAGCAAATTTCTACCCTCTATATTATCGCTGAGGTGCTTTTTTTTTCTTATATAATTCGAGTTTGTTGTTTTCGCGAGCGAAAACAGGTAATTTGTTGTTGTTGGGTAAAATATATGATCTGCTTTTATAAAATTGGACGGTATATTCACAAATTTATCGATTTTATTCATAGTACAAGCGATGGGGAAAAAAAAGAGTGGAATAAATTTATCTTCGGGGTGAATATGAACATAAGTTCTTTTTAAGGTGAATCGCAAAATAAAAAAGCACTGCATGACACTGATCACTACTGACATGCAGGCAGACAACAAGCTGCTAATGCAATGAGTTTTATACGAAAATAAAAAAATTACTGTTTATGTATTTTTATTATTTTATATCCGTGAAGAGGAACGCAGGAATGGTTTTTGCTTACTTTCTCAATATAAAGAGCTGGATGGGAAATAAGTATTGAGTGTGATGTTGCGAATTTGTGAAATAATATCATTTTCTTTTTCAAATGGCAAAAGAGACTTCTGTAATTGATTGTGGACATAATTCCGGCAAAGGACGTATGATAATCACCAAACGAGCTGGCCAATTTGATGTTTGAAACAGTTTTGATTCAAATGTTCTTTTTTTGAATTCTCCAGCTTGTTCCTACTTTTGATTGATAAGTAGTCGTACATCTTGTGTCGCGATAAGACACCATCTACTAGTTCTTGGGCACGACAATATTTCAGGGTAGCAATAGATGACGTCGACTATCTAGTGATTGAGCCACAGAAATATTTAAAATTTCAAAATCATGACAAAAGAAGAATTTCAAAAAAAAAGTTCTTAGTTCGATGTACTACAATTTTAATTGTTTAAGAGATGCTAGATGCTATAAGGTTTCAAGAAATAGTCATCTTGATGAATCTTTTTTTTATTTTTATTTTACCGCATCAACCTCTAGGGTTATGAGCGGGGACAAAGTGTGACTACATGAAAAAACATACAATAGTTCTTATATTTTAAAATAGAGATTGGAGTCTTTCAGAAATTTGAGTACTTTTTCACAGTTTTCACTTAACGCGCAGCAGTATATGTTTTATGGTTAGAGGCACATCACATATTAAACACTGCTGTGGTGACTCTTTATTGAATAAATGCTGGTGTGTGATGGCTGAATGTCCTATTCTTAACCTGTTTAAAACAACCTGGTCTTTTCTGTTCTGTGGAAGTGTCAATCTGGATTTTACCAATGGCATGATTTCTCTAAGTAGTGAATTGGTTTCTTCCCATTTTTTTGCCAGATATTCCATACAAAATCCTTTATAACTGGTTTGAAATCGGAGACTGGATTTTTTTCAAAAAATGTTAGATTTTCGCTGCTTACAGAATGTCGTGCAATTTCATCGACTTTTTCATTCGATGGTATGCCTACATGAGAAGGAACCCACAGGAACTCTACTTTAACGTGTGTTTTCTGGAGTCTGTAAAGTTCTTCTTTAATATTTAAGAGTATTTGGTGTTGATGAATATTTGTTTTCGATAATTTGTAATAATTACATGAAAAAGTTTGTTTTTATCCGAAATTTCACACACTACTAATAAATGGAAAATCCTTTATAAATGGTTTGAAATCGGAGACTGGAATTTTTTCAAAAAATGTTAGATTTTCGCTGCTTACAGAGTGTCGTGCAATTTCATCGACTTTTTCATTCGATGGTATGCCTACATGAGAAGGAACCCACAGGAACTGTACTTTAACGTGTGTTTTCTGGAGTCTGTAAAGTTTTTCTTTAATATTTAAGAGTATTTGGTGTTGATGAATCTTTGTTTTCGATAATTTGTAATTACATGAAAAAGTTTGTTTTTATCCGAAATTTCACACTCTACTAATAAACGGAAATTGTTGAATAAAATTGATTTTTCTTTTAAATAATAATAATTAGTATATAACACTTTGGTATTTAATATATACAAACTACAATAGTTCAGAAGAAAAGTCATGAAAATTTCCTAATTATTGTAACCGACATTCACATTTTATAAAGAAAATAGGGAATGTAGAACTCGATTCTCTTATTATTATTTATTTTTATATTTTTTTAATTAATTGGGACAATAGCAAAAAGAAAACAGTTTAGTCCCCATTTAAAGCAATCATTTCCGGATATTATTCAAACCTCAAGTTCGATAAGTTTTTATCGTGTTGCGGTAGTAGATGCTCTAATTATGCATCAGTCAACAACATTATTTTTTGGGAATTGCCAAATTTTAGTTGATGTAATACAAATTAACTAGAATAAATAAAATGTCAATGCTGTGCTTTCCTTGCGGTATATTCAGTGATAGATTTAGGCCTAGGCCCGGAACTAGAGCGGTATTCTAGAAATTGGTTCAGATTAGTTTTTATAAAAAAATGCAAAAAATGTTAATTTTTTGCATTTGTGTAAAAAATTGTACTTATGAATAAATCACACTGATAATATTCATTTATTTCAAATTTTGTGCGGGTGATTGGAATATTTTTTAATTTCGATAGTTTTTGAGCCATTGTGGTTTTTATTTTTATTGAATTCCAGCAGTTCCGGTCTGTCGCAAATGTATGAAACAAAACTACAAATGAACGGAGTATTAAAAAAAACTACCCTGTCGACTGAAGTGAAAATACAAATAGCTAAACGGGAATTTTTGTTAATAAATTGATTCCTTAAAATTTGTATCGTACGTCCATGCTCGATGGAAATTTTTCCTAATACCTCAATAAAACTTTATCGCACGCACATGATATTAATATTTTTTAACAAATTAATTGAACCCTTATAAAAATGTTATCGTAAGGTATGAGAGAAGGAAATTTTTACAAATAATATACCCCTTATAAAAATGTTATCGTACGCCCACGCTAGATGGAAATTTTTATTAATAAATTGATCCCTCAATGAAATTTATTCGTACGCAAATGATCTTGATATTTTTACAAATAAATAGATCGCTCGTAAAAATTTTATCGTCCATGCATGATTTTTTTTTCTTCAAAAAAACGTGCTCAACTCACCTAAACAAATTTTTACAAAATAGGAACCAAAAAAAATTTGTGTGCAAAATAGGAAGGGGGGAATTAGGAATTGGGAACGAACCTTATAAAAAAAATCACTTAAGGCCAAAAACTACTTCTTTAAACAGAATTATACTAAAAAAAACATAAAGTCGTTTTTGTTTTATGGCAAATGTTGAATTTCGAATAATCTTCTATCTCAACAACTGTAACATTTACAACAACTGTAACATTTAAGGATTTAAGTTATTTTATCAAACTCGTTAATTGACAAGAGCTCTCTATAGGTAGCTTTATTGGTCGTTGTCATTATTTTCAGAAAAATACAAAAATAATAGTCCGGCCAAATTAGCCTTAAAAATAGTGATCAAATAACAAAGATTCCCAGAGAGACAAATTTTGGTGGAGATATTGGGCTCACTATTACAAATGAAGGGTCAAAAGTCTCCAACGATCCCATATATGCTAAAAAAGTTATCCGGGATCAAAGGAAATTTTCAGGTTTTTTGGATTTTTTACCGAAAACGGTTTTATTAAAAAAAAAGCAGACCAAAGATGTAGATCTTAAAATTATCTACAAAACTAGTTGAATTTTTTTCGAATAATCACCATTCCCGAGAAATCGCGATTCTGAAATTCACGTTCTATATGACCTGCACACATTCCCACGCAATCTGTCAGGTTGTGCATGGGATCCATGGAGATTTTTGACACCAAAATTTGGCTCTCTGTGTATTTTTGTTACTTCAAATGTTCAAATTGTCCGGACTATAATTCTTGTTTTTTTATACGCACTTTGTGCCTCATCATTCATATTCTTCACCTCGAAAAATGATTTTCTTTGTGATTCATCATTTCAACGAGATTTTTTATTCACCTCTATTGATGAATAACCTTCTGAGACTATCATTATAAATTTTTTTGTAAATATTTTTCGAATCATCCAGTAGTTATGCATTATATACATTTATTTTGTTCAAACCTACAATTTAAAGAATAAATTCCGTTATCAATCAATAAAATACGTGCGTGAATGTTTCAAATAAATAAATTACACTTTTTCTTGGTGTATCGTAAATATATTTTATTAACGACTGTACATTAAACTATCAGTCCCTTTTACCTCGGGCAGTTTTCTTTCAATTTGAAACGTTTCATTTCTCCTGCCCTATTGGCACACACACACATACACACTCACTGCATTGTATTGAACCTACTGCAGAATTTGCAGGAAGCTAAAATTCGGCAACCCCGCTTTTCTCTCAATGCAGTGCAGCGCCGAGCGCTCTCCTCTATCTAATATTCCACTTTCAATTCCACAATCAGACAATCGAACGCGAATTTTGCCGATAGCAGCAGCGGCAAGCAAAAGCGGCAGCAGGGCTTCGCTGCGTGTTTGTAGTGCGTGCGAGGAGCGCGTGTATATATATTGCATTTTGGTAGAGGTAGTGTGTGTGCGATTCGGTGTCAACGAATTTCTCTACAAAGAAATTCGTTTTTTCAAATAAATCTTCAAGGCGACAACATGAATTAGTTTGTTTGTGTGTTTTTTTTAATCAAAACAGTTTTCCGTGTAGCAGTTGTAAGTGTTTATTTCATTTTAGTTGCATAAAAATTAAATTTAAGGTTATACGCATAGAGTTCGGTGTGTTGCGCATGGCATGGCCTTTAACATCAAGGCCGATTCAAGTGCGTAAGTGAGGATAGATGTGTATTACACAGGGGCGGACTTGAAAATATATTCGTTGATTTTCTTTCTGTTTAATAAATTTAATTTTTTTTTATTTCGAAACTAATTGAAATTTATGTGGGGTCTTTGTTTATTAACATTTTTATAAAATATTTTGAACAAAAATAATTTTTTTAGACATATGCTATATGTTTTGGGTGTCGAAATATTTTAATGTTCATTACATTTTTGGAAAGCATTTCATTCAATTATCCAATTGAAAAAAACAAAATTTACAGTGCAGTTCAGAGACATACGTACTCAATTTCAACGGGTTTTTGAAACTTACTGTTTTCGAAATATTTTTCGACGAGTTTTTAAAACAAAATAAGTTGAAAACAATTGTTTTATAATTAGGTATTTAGGCTGTTACTTTTTTGAAAACCTTTTTCAAATCCAGAAATGATTCTTTAAAACGAATATAAAAGGTATTGAGACGGTCTATTAAATAATATACCAATATTGTTGTATAAATATAATTTTTTGGGATGAATAATTCAGATAGAGAAGTTTCAGGATATCCGCAGGATTCAGTTTAGACAAGTCTTTCTTTTCTATCCCAATGTGCTCTGGGTTTATGTATTGTTATGCCTTGCAAATAGCTGAATAGTAAGAATTCATTCAAACCTAAAGAGAAATATAATAGACTAAACCAAAAAAGGGTCAGCTCTTTGTATTGGTTATGTTAACACAATATCTGTATTGAAAGAATACTTATTTCGTCTTCATCTAAACCTAGTGCTTTATCGAGTAATAATGTGATTTTGTTTTATTAAAAATTGGTTATCTAGGTGATGTAATAAGTAATTGTGAATTTTGTGGTTGTGCTTAGGTGAGTTTACTCACGGGCAAACCGAATTTATCTTTGCATATTATTATGCATTTCATTTAATTATTTCTAAATAGATTCTCAAATTGTAAGCGATTATTGTTTTCCAACCGGACAATTTTTTAAAATTCTTTATTGAAATACAAAATAAAGTTACCTAGTTAATATTTTTAGAGATATGAACTTTTGAGGTTCAAAAAATCTCAAATTTGCGTACCTTTGACACATGCATATATAAAACGAAAAATAAAATATAAAATATATTTTTTCCACTGCTAGCTGTGAAGTTGACAATAATTATTGCTTCTTCTATCCAACTGAGAAGTTGAATCTCTCTTTTAGTGG
Source organism: Galerucella pusilla (assembly GCA_910591695.1). Taxonomy (NCBI): domain Eukaryota; kingdom Metazoa; phylum Arthropoda; class Insecta; order Coleoptera; family Chrysomelidae; genus Galerucella; species Galerucella pusilla. Next base: position 73,609 of record CAJUYI010000377.1, read on the forward strand.
TTAATAATTTTTTCTATTATATTAACCTAGGTCAATAATGAACAAATTCAAATATTTTGAGAATTCATTCACAAAAACCTGTGCAACATAATTTTGTATACCCGGGAAATTGTCTTTAACATATTTGCTGCTTGAAATAACACATCAAGATAAACTTATTTGAATGAAAATGCCATTAGTGTAAAATTCGCGCTCAAACAAAAATGACTGATGACATTACGAGGACTTTCATAATTATATCGAAAACTGACAACTGACAGTGTATTTGTCAGTCAGACGACGGGGTGAACGGTTCTCGTGGTGCGTTTGTGAATTATTTTTAATTTTGGTCTTAAATTTGGCTAGTATAGTGGAAAAATTGTATATACACCATGGTGGTGAAGCCATTTATAAACCTCGCACTTTATTCAGCTCGAATTCTTGATACAATAGTTAATCATATCCTCAATTGAGATTTTAAAAAATTCCATTGTTTATACCAGTTTTTAAATTGTTAATTATACCTCCAAATAATGCCGTCTCTCTGACTGATACGCTGCATCAGCCTCTCAGTGTCCTGAATTATTATTTATCAGTTGAAAACTATTTTGACTTTATCAAAATTGTTAGAGAGCAATGTTATTTATAATTAAATTGTCTAAAATTTGCTAATAATTATAATAAACTATTTTCTAATTATGTCAAAAATAGAAACACCAAAATAAACATCGAAAAAACTAAGATAATGGTGATAGGAAAAGATGACATAAAAGTTAGTGTAAAATTGAAAAATGAAGAAATAGAGCAGATCAGATAATTTTAAATATTTGGGAGTTACGGTTCAAAAAGACGGAAAAACGATTCATAAATAAATAATCGAATGGAAAGCACAACCAAACTTAATTACGCCCTGAATAAGAAATTTTCGAGTAGAAAAGAAATCAGTAAGAAAACAAAAAAGGTTACAAAACAATCTACAGACCAGTCCTATTGTGGATGCGAGAGCGAGAGCAAACAACAAAAAAGCAGAATAAAGATGACAATAACAAAAATGGACAAAATACGAAAAGAAACTTTACGGAGAGAGCTTGAAGTAGAACATGTATTGAATAGTATACAGAGTTAGTATAAAGTATGGAACCCCTAAGTATCTCCTCAACGGCTTAATATTTTTAAATGAAATTGCTCACACCCTACTAAAAAGAT
>CAJUYI010000377.1:84793-116914 GCA_910591695.1 Galerucella pusilla
TTTACTTCTCCTTTTTTTGAGTTTCCCAATAATTTTAATATTTGAACGCAACTTGATCCAAGTATGTTGATACCCAAAAAATAAATTGTTATCAAACCGCAGTTATCTATCTATTGTGGTGTGTTTGGTTCCTACCTAAATTCAAGGATTTTTATTCACATTAAAATTGTTTGCACATCAACTGTCGATAAGATTAAACTTATGTTATATTAATCCTCTATAAAATTGATCTAAAGACTATTAATCGAATTATTTAATCTTGTGGAATTTGCATTTTATTAGAAAGAAAGGATTGAGGGAAATTTCGTAATTTACAAAAAAAAATTCAACTTGTTACATAAAAACATTGTTAATTCACTCTAGGAAATAGAATTGAGCAATAAAGTTATTAGTAAGGCATATATTGACAACAATTTTCCTGGGTAAACGTGTTTTGTACCTCGAAACGTCCATAAAAAAGTGAAAATATCTCTGGTTCTCATTTAAACTAATAACCGCCATGGCTTTTGAATAAATGAACCGATTTTTATGTGGGAGGGGGATTTAGTTGTATAGACCTTGACTCGTTGATAACGATTCTGGTCAATCTTACATAAGTTCTTTAAATTCCCATTTTAAACTGGATTTTTTCCAATTGACCATTTTTAATAGCCAATTCTCTTAATTTCCCAATTCAAAATGTAAGTTTGTTGCATTCAAACTTTTTTCTGAAATTTTGTTGAATTCTGCTAAATTAAAACTTTTCCATGTTAATTTTTTTGTTGGAACTGTTTTACCATTTAAACTGTTCATTCTAATAATAAATTTCATAGTTTAACATCGTGAGTTTAACCTGCAAATTCTTTTAAACATCATAGTTTATAAACAGTAAATGCTCTCAAATTTTAATAAATTACACTATAATTTCTGTTGAATTCAATAATTTCAACTGTACTTCGGTTAAATTCCATAGTTTATAATTCAAATTTTGTTGAATTCTATATTTCAAACTGCTGCTTAATATCATCTTTTAAACAGTGAATTCTGCTAAATTTCGTAAATTATAAAGTAATTTAAATAGTTTCAACAGTAAAATCTGTTAGTTTAAACTATAAATTCAGTTGAATTCCAGTATATAGGCTGTCAATTTTATTAAATTTAATGGTTAAAACCGTTAATTCTGTTGAAATTGATAAGTTTGGTTCAATTTCACATCAGTTTAACTGTAATTTCTGTTGATTGTTTAAACTGTACATGCTATTCAATTTCATAACGTTACCTGCAAATTCTGTTTGATATCATAGTTCAATCAGTAAATTCTGAGTAGAACTCATATTTTTTGACAAACCTCGTATACGACTGGAAAATTTGATATTTGATGACTGAATTCTAGGTTTTTGATAATGCAGAACTTTTTATGAAGAATACTTAACTCTTTTTCCTAAAATTAATAATAAAAGTTTTCCATATGATTCCAACTTAGGGGGACATATTGTATACAAGAAAAACATTACTTAGTATTTTTTGTATTTTTCTTTATCGCCTTCTTTCAAGATCTTTTTATGTGTTGGATATGGAGAAAATGGACAATGTTTCCCGTCTGATTCAAGAACATCTCTCCACGTACCTTCGTCTTTCGTTTCTTTATTGCTAACTCTTTTTTGGGTAATGTAGTCACAATATCTGCTCTACTTTTATTCGAAACTAAGCTGTGAAGATAAAATATACCATTGACGTTCCAAAGATAAATTGACTCTGTAATTTCAGGCATTTGACGATCGATAGGTTTTAATGAAAGATGGAGCGACTCCACGTCCTCACTGTCTGCAAATTTATTCCTTTTTTTCCCGTACACAGTCTATACAAATTATAAAGTAATGAATTTGTGGTTTCCACCTTTAACAGCTGTTTTCTCGATAAATTGTTTCCACACGCAGATGTGGTCACAAATATAAAATTCTACAACAGACATATGACATAGATACTCGACAAATCAAATCATTCACATAATAAATAATTTTAATCGATTATTAATATTAAAAATAAAAAAGTATGTTACGACTACACTCTACTATAATCTCCCACGCATCGATTCGAGTACATCTCTGGTATCTATCGTTGACACAAGACTTCGAACAAAATAAATAGATTGCACAAGAGCCAGTTAATATCTATTTGTAGATGTACAAAAACGAAGTGCATAACTCAACGAATTTGTGTCAGTAGGTCAAGTGCATAATAAAAATAAAAATGTCTCAACTGCGCCCGAGATACCTATGACGCGGAGGATTCGACAGCCGGGCTAGCACCAGATGCGGATTTAACTGATATTTTGGAGGGACTATTAATTAAATTCTTCACTTTTTTTTAAATTGGAATGTTAGTTAATGAATTCGGTAAAAATAACCTGGAAGATGATCGAAATTGTTTAGATATTCCCTAGGGGAATAATAAACTTTAATTAAAAGAAAATATTTATAGATTTAAGTATTCTTATAAATGAAACTGTTTCTAATTAACTACACTATTTAATGAAGAAGTTATGAGAATTCTATGATACTTATTTTGATATTGAAATTCATTTATTCATTCATTCATTTCATTTATTCATGGGCTCAACAGCCCAGGTACTTGAACTGAATCTTTGTACCATTTTATCCATGTTAACTACCTACCATTCCAGAAGCTTCGTGTCTTTTATATAGGCCTCCAGTTTATCTGGAGGGATCTTCAGTAGTCGTGATGGTTGTGATATTTCCACTCCAAAGTGCTTCCGTCTGGGTCCTTGGGAGTTCTCACAGAAGCAGAGTATGTGAGTAGTAGTGATGCGAAGAAGGGAACGTTCTCGTTCGTGACCAGGGAACGTTCTCGCATAAAAGCGAACTTTTTCGCAGATAGAGAATAAAGCATAAACGAGGAGCACGTAAAAAATATGTCGCCTTCAACTTGGTGGAAAGGTTATTGTTCCAAGTTGCCATACTGTCACTATCACCGTCGTCGGCTGCCACTGAAAGAAGTCTTAGGAAATACTCTTTCGTCCACTCAAAAAAACGCAACCGACTCACAACTGATAGGGCAGGAAAACTTACATATATTGCATGCAATATTAACGAAAATAATAGTAACAAATGGCTCCAGAACCAGCGCAAACGTCAAGAAGTTGACATTAGTGCTATTGAAAGCAGTGGAGCTGGTTCTTCTAGCACTAAAAATACAGCAGTTACTAATGTGTACGAGGAACCTGAGTCAAGCGACAGTGACAGTGCCCAAATCAGTCTTCATGATACTGATTCCAGTATTGGCACTGAAACGTTTAGCAATTTAGAAGAGGAACAGGACCCATTAATATTAAACTAGTTTATTTTTGACCTGCATTTTTTGAATTTAATATAGTTTTTAGTATTTTATATAGTTTTTTTTATCTCTGCATTGTGCAAAGGCGAAGTGCAAGTTTCTGCATTTATTAGCATGTGCATTAGCATTTTATCTTAGAGGTACTCATTTGTGCTGGAAGCATTTTGAGCAAGTGAGCATTTTGGGCATAAATAAAAAAAGTGTAATTAACGACATTTTTAGAATCAGCATGAAACACTGCTAAATTTTTTTTGGAACGAAGTTTCTTATCGCGCGTTGTGAAAGGAGGCTAGACGGATAAAATTCTTACGAAAAGTTTTGTCACGACACTTTTTGATATAGGAAGCTAAATAAAATCATCATTTTGGCTTGTTTATGCTCGTTCGATCTCGTTTCTGCTCGCTGAACGTTCCCCAAAAATAAATGCTCGAGCATTTTGCATCACTAGTGAGTAGGTTCACATTTTCTGCACATAGGTTCACTAACTTTGTCCATCCTGTGCAGATGCTTCCTCAGGGTACAGTGTCCAGTCACCAGGTCGGTAACAGTCTTCAAATTTCTCTTAACCAGTTTCAACAGCCTGGACGAGACTTCTTTGTCTAACTTATTCAGTAGACTCTTAGTATGGAAGTGTCCTTGTGTCAGGCTCCATTTGAGTTCCTTAACTAGATATTGACATATCATTGTCAGAATGTCAGAAGTTACATTTGATGTGATACCTACCTGGGGCTGTATTCTTGACTGTGGGAGTAGAGTTTTCCGAGAGAACACATAGTTTGTCTTTATTTTGCCTGGCTACTCTGTCACTGCAGTGACAAAGACAAAATCACTGTTCTCTCTGGAATCTTCCCCCCCTCAGTCAAGAATACAGCTCCTGGGGACCAGAACAACCGTGAGAAAGGTTCTTTTGAGAATGGATAAATGGTAGTCTTCAACGTCATTCTATTAGTCTTGTGCATAATCGGTCACCTTAAGGATCGCTCAACTTGATCCGAAGTCTTACTGCGAACTAGTTCGTTCAGTTCTTTGCTCTACGATCGAGAAAATGTTTTTGTTTTTTAGTTCAAATTTCTAGTATACTTTAATGAGAGATCTGGTGTATAAGTATATCAGTAGGTTGATCATACAGCGCCTCTCCATACTAAAGTAGGTATCAGAAAAATAAAAAGTAGATCACGAACTTAGATTGGGATCATCATCTAACTGGTTCGGTTAGTTCACACAAGAGAGCGCTCTTCCCACCTAGCCTACATTCTATCGAATCGTTGAGTGTTCAATTCAATATGCCGTAGTAGGCAATCCAGATCACCTTACCTAATATGGCCGTGCAGGGCAAACAATTTAGACAGATAGGTTAGTTTTGTATTGTCTATTCAGCCATAAACAGTGCTCAAGACTTTTCAGTCGAATTTATTAGTATATTTTGCTTCAATTTAGTATATTTTATTAGTGTTTAGTATATTGTTCATTTGATTAGTATTTTTTATTTAGAATATATCACTTAGTTTTTATAAATATTGTTATTGAACAAAACTGAACAAAATGCCTGCTACATACAGCCTGATATTTGATTTTTGATTCTGTTAAATCATCTCTGTTGATTGCTGCTAACCACATTTCTCTACGCTTCTTACTCAATGCATTCTTGTGCATCAAAAATGTGTTCTTTAAAACAGCTGGGACCTTAAAGAAGCTAACATGGTCTCGGTTTGAACGGCTCCCACAACCGAATACAAAACACAAGTTGTTGGCATTTTGAAGTAGGTGTTTCACTCCTGAAATCCGTAAGCATAAAAGTTAAATACTGCAGGTGATATCTTCCAATTCAAGCAAGTATAATTTTAATGCCAGCAATTTCATAAAAGTTTCACTTTCATTATAATATTGTATAATATGTTTTAGTCAGTGTGTACTTACCCGTAAATATTAAATAATAATTCTTGATAGTCTAAAAATCACTAACAACAAAATAATGTTCTTATATAGGTACACAACCAAAAGTTGGTCCTAAATTGATATACCCAGCTTAAAAGTTTTATAAAACTGAACTTTATATTGTATATTATTAGTATAGAGGCACCAAAGCAAAATAAAAGCACCTTTCTCCAAAATAAACACTTATGTATACCAAAATCCACGGTCTACAATGTATTAAATCACATTTGTTTGCCCTTGTCGCCATATTGAATTTTATATGACAGGTCACTGGATTGCCTAATTCATAGTCTTTCTTATCTCTCATCCTACCTCTATCCCTACCATACGTGTACCATACGTCGTGCTTGTACGGTGGTGCCACCACATGACACATGGTACAGATTGAATTGGATTTAGAGGCAGCGAATCCTAGAAAGGTATATTCGTTCCCATTTTTTGCCATGTTATAAATGTACCGGGTAAAACCGGTAAAAAATTGTGACAAAAGTGGCCACGAGAAACGCCTGGAAATTATTTTCAGAATGCTAGGTCCACCGCTAGAGGGCGTATTTGACAGTTAAATTTTTAAAATGCAAATTTTTCCAAAATTTACTCATTTAAGAAGCATATTGGATATTGGATATATATCTCTTCAAATAAGTGGTGGGGAGAGTGGGAACCTTGTTACGATATCTCTTTTCTATCCAGAAATATCGTGAGAAACAGGTAAATGACTGGAATTGTTCTTCCAACGTCTAGAAGGCTGGTTCGCGTTAACAAAAATTATTAAATTTATCCTGAATGGAGAGATCTCACATTCATCTGCAGTAATTTAAACTGTTATCATACTAATGTTATGGTTGCCACACGATTAGGTACCAGAATGTAATGCTGTCGCTACTAACAATGAGAACGAATTTTAAAATAATGTGATTAGTCGAATAATTTTATTGAAATCTTCAATAAATAACTAGGTCCGTAATGGGTGGCGCCCTAAATGTTGGAAATGTCGCCCATCATTTTTAATGCATGAAATCAATCGCGGACGGGTGAAGAAAACAGCAGCTTCGTATAGTCTGTCGTATCCTTTTTACCATGTCAGCTCTTGTTGCGGGTTTATCGGCATAAACGAGATCTCTCACTCGCCCCTACAAATAAAAATCTAAACAAGTTAGGTCTGGAGACCTCGGTGGCCATATAAATGAACTTCCAAATATCGGTTTTTATTGATATTTTATGCTTTTGATTTACTTACACATCGCTTGAAAACAAAAATAACATTCTTATATAATTGAAAAAATTTAGCACAACTTACTTCACCAACCTTTTAGACGTTGGAAGATCAATTACCGCCATTTACCTGTTTCTTACGATATCTCAGGATATAAAAGAGATATCGCCTTGCGGTTTGCAGTGTTTTATTACTAATTTAGTCTACTTTTTGAAGATCTGCTTCAATTTGTATGCTTCCATTTAAAATTCTTACGAGAACACACCATTTAAAATTCTTACGAGAACACACAATATTAAAAAAAATAAAACGAAGCCCTCTAGCATTTATGTTATCAATCAGATTGCTTCATATTCACGAGTTTTTGATTGTTCAACAAAAGCTCTTTCAAACAACATCAAGTTAATTAAAATCGGTGAAGCAGAACCCGAATTACAGACGTTTTCTCGTTACAAGGTTCCCACTCTCCCCCACCCCTTATTTGAAGAGCTAGACTTAAACTTGTCAAATCAAAAATATGCAGAATTTGTTGAGGAGTTTGATTATAATATTTAATATGCCTCTTAATTGAGTAAATTTTGAAAAGTTTCGCATTTTAAAATTTTTGTGTTTGTCTCTCGGTTTGTCTTGTGCGTCTCATTTGACTTTGACTGTATGTAGGTGAATAATTTGATGTAATATAATAATATAATATAGGTATTCAAAAAGGTTTGATCAAACGGAAATGGCTGGCAGACAATTCGAAAATGAGGGCCAAAAATTTAATTTACAAAAAATATAAAAAACCTATAATAAAAAACTGGTCATAGCTGTCAAAAAATGAATGATGACATACACAGTGTATGGATTGGAATTATTAATTTGACGGAATAGCTATTTGTGTATCAAGAGCAGAAAGTAGTACTTTGGCAGCCGAGACAGAAAGTTGCAATCTTTCGAGACTACCAAAGGACTTTCTGCTCGAAATACACACAAAATTTTTTCTACGATCACACCAAAATAAAATTAATTGCCATTGTTTGTACTTATAACTTTCCAGATTGCAGTTTCGTGTATCTATGTACGTAGGCAACACTTATTACATTGCTGTCAGATATTTTTTAGATTTCTCTACTTCTCATTAAATTATTACGGATAATACTGTTGGATGCTTTAACATAATAGAAAATCAACTAAAATATTTTATTCTACAGTTTATATTAAAATAACTACTAGCTCTCTTTTATCTATAAATAAAATTAAGCGTGCGCCTGCTTAAGAGCGGCAATAATGTCAAATTATGACAGCTCGCGGAAAACATCAACTTTGCAGTTGCTTTTCAAGGCAAAAAGACGACTTTCGATAGTTGTCGTAGAAAAAATTTAATTTTTATTAACAAAAATTACCAGTTTTCCTTTTGCCACTTCTAATTCTGTGTTAGGTCTTAATGTATGTTTGGTATCAAATAGATGATTTGCGTATTGTGATTTATTTGGATGTTTTAACTGTATGCTGGTAGAAATCAGTGTTCATTGTAACTAATTTCAAAATGTCGACTGGTCCGACCAATATAGACAGCATTACATTCTGAACATTTGAGTTACTTACACAAAGTTCGGCAAAAGTCCGGGACCGGACAAGTATTGAAGAAAATATAATATTTTTGAAAAAACTTTTTATATCACTTAAACTTGAACTATACTTTGAATATATTTCAAGATATACAGGGTGATCCAGTTTTGCGTACTGAACTACTTTTTTTTTCTTCAAATAGATCTTTGGATATCTAAAGCAGGGTCCACACTATGCCGCGGTAGGCCGGGCGGGTACGTTCGGGCCGGCACGACGTCCACACCGAAAACGAAGCCGACCGGGTTATTTCTACCTACATTATTTAATTTCAACGCCAAGACTGGTGACTTCGTTGAAGAGTACTTTTTAGAAGTTTTTTTAAAGTGTCCTTAGTGTTTTCAAAATGATTACCGACTATAACGTCGCTATCTTAGCCATGGCTGTGGTGATACTCGCTTTAAATCAGCCACCAAAATGACGTCAAAGAAGATTTTGGATTCGCCCGAGCATTAGGAGAGGACGGCAGCTGTACAGGGCTAACGAATTAATGAAAGATTTAATTTTGGATGAAGAAGACCCGTTGAATTTGGAATACCGAAATTACGTTGGTTTCACCAACTTTTTTCGAATGCAGTCTAGTTCGGTTGGAGGTTTAATTGTAATGTAACTGAAGCCGCTCGGCACGTCCCCACTCTATATTTTTGCTCGGCTCGGCTTACTTTGATCTGTACCTACTTTATGCGGGTTGGGATCGGCACGGCCCGGGCCGGCATTTTCTAACCCTGCTTAAGGGAAGATATATAAAGATCACGTTTTAAACCTTCAGAAAATATAGGGTTTTGCTATTCTATACCGAGTGGTTAAAAAGATATAGCCACTTTCACAGAAAAATTACTATGCACTTAGACATTTTATAAAATAACAAAAAACGAAAAGGTTTTAAACATTGAAAAACTGTTTGTATTAATTTTAATATTATACTAGAACCTTATCGGTTTCTAAATATCTTGATAATCCACCAAAGGATAATTATGTATGTTAATCATTATTTTAAATGTATTTATTACTGCGAAATAATTATTAATTTAAGAGATAAGGTCTAGTAGGTATGTTTTTAAAATTGATACTAGATATTTTTTTTGAAGTTATTTAATGTTTGAAACATACTTTTTGTTATTTGTTATTTCATAAAATGTCTAAGTGGATAGTGATTTTTCTGTGAAAGTGGATATATATTTTTAACCACTCGGTATAGGATGGCATAACCCTATATTTTCTGAAGGCTTGAGACGTGATCTTTTTAGATCTACCATTAGATAGCCAAAGCTCCATTTGAAGAAAAAAAATTTCATTAGTATCTACCTACGCAAAACTGGAACACCCTGTATATTTTGAAATATATTAAAATTATAGTTTTAGGGCGGGTTTATCAATGCTCGGTTAAATATTGTAGCCTTCGGCTAAATCTCAGCTGTTGGTCAATGTGTTTATCAACTACCAGTTCGCATTAGCTGGCAGTCAAACCTTCTGCTACCCTAGAACATACAGTTAAATACAAGAAAGTGGTGTTCCGTTATTCTAACCATAGATTTTAACTGACAACTGTGTCATGATTTTTTCATGTTTGCTTACATTTTGCAACAAAGATTATTTCAACTTTAAATTTGGTGTTATTATTGTTTAGGGTGAAGTCGAGAAGCTTATGTGTTTCAGTTTATAGTAGTTTAGTAGCATCCAGGTTCTGTGTGTATTTTATTTCATTGTTATTGTCAATGGATCTTGAGGAACTTGACGAACTTTTCGATGAAGTGCTTGGAGCTTGGCGAAATATTGGAATTTGTAGAGTACGAAAGACGACCATATACTGTTGAAGAACGGATTAATCCCTTTGAAGAGCTCGATGATGTCGAGTTTATTACTCGGTTTCGACTATCTAAACCCAGTGTTCTCATCATACTCCAACAAATTCTCACTTTTCTCGCCAAGTCACAGCATCCGTCTTTTTGCATTCTATCATATTTTTATGGTAAACGGCTATTTTCATAAGTACTTAATTGTCGCTCTGACACCGTGAAATTGGGAAATCTTTTTTTTTTGTGAACATGCTCAAATGCAAACAACTCAACAAAGCACAACATAGACGAAATAAAAATAACAGTACCACAATTTTGACACTGACAAGTGAAATTTTCCACGATGTTGTCAGAGTAAGCTTACGATAGAGTTGAAAAATAATAGCTTTCACCTCTATATTCTTGATTCAGTGTGTTATAACAAAATATGCGAATAAAATTAATAATATGTATATTTCATGTAACGGGTGATCCTCCTTACACCAAATTAAAATGAGAAATTTACACTCTGACAACATTACACTCACCTTCATAATCCGAACAAGGTTGTCAAATGCTCAATTACACTTAGCCTCCAGTTAGCTAGCTGTCGGTTATGTGGTGCATTGCTAAACGCTATCTATTGTAACAGAGACTTTGACTTGCGGCTACAGATAGCTGAGGGCTACGTAGCTGACAGATTTAACCGGGCTTTGATAAACCCGACCTAAGTTGAAGTAAAATTTGTGGTATAAAAATATTTCTCAAAAAATTTTATATTTTCTTCAATACTTGTCCGGTCCCGGACTTTTGCCGAACTCTGTATTTTTGATTGTCTAGTTGTCGAATTGTTTCGTAGTGTCAGATAGGGACTAGAATTTAAATTGTATATTTTTTTTGCTAGCGGTGGCTGGAGCGCTACCGAAACAAAATCAACAAAAAAATTATGAATACACCACAAGGAACATACAGAATATATTTACTCATGTGATTGTATTTACCTATTTCATAGAATACATACTTTTTTCAAGATTGCTCATGTATTATATCGTATGTATTGTATTATTGTTTTTGGACGACGCCATCTGAAAGTTATGTTCTGTATTCATTTACATACCGAAAGTTGCGTTTTGGAGTGTTCCATGCAGTGAAAGTGACAGTTCCGTACTGCAAAACACTTTCGGGACGCTCTGGTAAAGATATACATATTGCATTTGCATCTAATCCAATAAATATTAATAAAATTGTCCTGGTGGTACAATCAACATTACTTTTTGCAAATAATTAATGAATTAATATTGACATTGCAAATATCATTAAGTACATTATATTGTTCAATAAAAAAAATGTTTATAATTCTCCATTATTTATTTTCTTTCCTCAGTGTAATTGAAAAAGTTTTGGATCTTATGCGTCGTCTAAAAAATATTGTGTACGCCGCGGCTGAAAAACTACTTAAACTCGTCCAAAAAAGTAGCACTTTCAGTCCTTGGCATACAAATAACTATTATCTACACAAGTAAATCTCGCGACCAACTTTTATATCATATGAATAATTATGTAACGTAATAAGTGGGTTTTCTTCGATTTAAAGTTTATTTTCGTTTTAGAACATTCAAATAAAAGCATATTTAAAATTTTTTGAATATCTGTATGTTTATTTGTATGTATTTTTATAAATTGTAGTGACTTATGAAACACTAATTGAAGGATTAATTGAAATTCAAGATGTCACGATTTAAAAACAATTTGGAAACATTTTAGAATCAAGGGTGAACAATTTTGATGCATCCTGTTTGTATATTTTGAATAAAATATATGTTGACATTCAATATTCCATAGGTAGTTTCAAAATAAATAATATTTGAAGTATTTCGAAGAGAGTATAATCAACAGAAAAAGTGTCGCGGGACACACGGTAGGAACTTTAGTTCCTTTTAAGCAAAAATGTAATACATATATAATACAGTTTTTTTTATTGTTAATTTTATTTTTAAATAATTATTCTGCTTGATATTAATAACGACAACAGGAAGACGTTTGAAATATTTAGCAAAATATTCATTATTATAGATATTGGTACGGTACCCTTCATGAGGGAGTCCGACTGGCAACATCTACTTATAACAGCATCGTATATTTGAAAAGGGAAACCGTAGCATTATACAAATTGGACATTCAATTTACCACAAAAAAATTAGTGGAAACATAAAATTGAATTGTTAAATTTTTAATTTGAAGTTATATTACAGTTTATAGAAATTTTTATTTTCTAGATTTTTTCTTAAGTGGGTCGTAGAAAAAATATGCTGTTCGACTCGTTTGGATTGTCCATATCGCACTAGAACGATTGAGCACTCGTGCGATATGGTCATCATATCCACACTAGTTGCACGAACTACTATTTTTATCAAAATATGCCTTTTTACATTTAAAAACAACCTGCCAAATGTCAAATCGATATATCCATCCATTTTAAAGTTATCGAATTAAAACATTCAAGTTTTCAAAATTTCAACACCCTGTATTTCGAAAAGTAAATGTGCTAGACCCCTTAATCCTCATATCATTTTGTCCAATTTTACGAGAGGAATCTACATGCAAACGTTGTAATTACCCTTAACGTTCGAGATGCTTATACCATTTTTTGCGCGATCTTATTGAAATAAATTCCGAATATATAATTTAAATTTCTTCGAAATGAACGAAATGTCAAGAGTGACATTTATACTTCTCGATCAGTTTAAAATATATTTTACATTTTGGTAAAATTGTTTTTATGCTATTTATTACTTTTCCACGTCTGAACGGTAAGTAAATCACTTACCGACGTGTTAAACCAGTAAACACAACCTACCGTCCTGACAACCGATGCTGTAAATAAGCAAAAAAGATCAATCGCACAAAAAAAATTATGGAAATAATAGTAAAAATTCATCCAAACAAATTCAAGTAGATCACCAGCACTGCAAATACCAGCTTTGCATAGAATTTTAATATAGTATCGGTGTTTCAGTGGTAGAATGCTCGCCTTCCACGCGGGCGGACCGGGTTCGAATCCCGACCGGAGCATATGAATCGCTGCTTCGTAAACGAGAGAGAGACTCAGAAAGAGCACACGCACGCAAGCAAGATACATAACGAAAGAACGTAACATAACGTAACGTAACGGTCAGATCTTTTGCGTCACGACCCCCCGGGCGCTCAAACCTAACCTGACATAAAGAACTAAAGTTCCAAAAAAATATAGCTTGTATGTAGGTAACTATTAAGAGGTAAACTTTTTTGAATATAAAATCTGAATAAGGTTTGGAATGAGTTACATTGACAATTTTTTTATGTTGTAATTTATTAAATAATAGAGTTGTAAATAAACATTTATGTTAATGTCACAAATGTAAGACGCAATGGCGATTGAATGGTAGCATAATACCGAACAGAGGATTGATGGGTAGGAACCGTCGTAGCGCAGGGCATATTAGTGAAGCTAATACGAGCCCGTTGAAAACATCAGTGATACTTAGTCTATTGCCTTTATTTCACAGCGCAGATCAAGTAAATAAATTCATTTCACTTTTTTCAGGTGTAACATTCAAAGCTCACAAATTGATCCTGGCAGCTTGCAGCAAACATCTAGCCGATCTGTTCGAAACTGCTCCCCTCCACCAAAACCTACTTGTCATACTGGATAACACGTCTGCTACAAATATGTCCGCCCTTTTGGAGTTTATGTACAAAGGGGAAGTTCACGTATCTCAGGATTCGTTATCTAGTTTCTTGAAAGCTGCCGAATGTTTGCAAGTAAAAGGATTGAGTATCGAACACGAAAAACTGGCTTGTGCACAGAGTCACAACATTACCTCCATGGACACTGCGATCGACTCGCCAGGAAAACATTCCAAGGTAACGTTTATTTACATAATTTAAAAAAATAATATGTTATATGTATATATTAATTTTTTTTCCGTCGACCGTGTGATGCTATCAACGTTATCAAAATTAGACAAAATCATACATTAATGACCCCTATTAATGCATAATTTACATTAATCAACGATTTTTGTATAGGCAACCCAACGCACATTTTATACATTATATTTATATTGACAGTTACCTGTGGTGTAGGCAACCAAACCCACATTTCAATGTCATTATTTATTTTTGACAGTAGGTACGTACCTATGAAACAAATAAATACTTTTATTTTTCAAATATTGAGAAAAACGAATAGAACTTATGCAGTCGACGGAAAAGCTTTGTAACTAACGAGTATTAAAAGGGCAATTAACAATCTCGAGCATTAACGCACTCGCTCTGCATGTGCGTTAAATTATCTCGATTGTTAATGGCCCTCATTAATACACTTGTTGGTTAAATAACTATTAATGAACCTCCCAATTTATTATATTTTAAATTCTTAGGTACCAAAAGAAGAAATTGAGACCCCGATTTCCAACTCGACGCATCACCAGTCTAGCCCGTCCCCGAGTTATTCGCCCACCATGCCGCCGTACATGCATCCGCATCATTACAGGCCGTTCGAACCGAGAAACTCTTTCGGAGATAACAATTTGAAACGAACCATACGTAGCCCCAGCGAAATATTGCAGGAATCCGCGAATAGAGCTTCAGTGCTTAGAGATGGTAGCAAAGCTGTAGGAAGGCCAGGTTCTCCAGGACAGATGTGTGCTTTTAGACCTCCTTCATCTCTATCCAATTTGCCAAATCAACCGGGTGGCGACAGTCCTTCGGAAAGTAGATTCGACCCGGATCCTGCCACAGCTTTAATATGCCCGGAAACCAATAATATTGATAGGTTTCAGGATCCGGGACGTCCTGAAGGTAAATATGTTATTCTTGAATATTTGTCAGTTTTTTTCAAAACAGGACTACAAAAAAATGTACGCCTTTGATGTATACACTGAGTTATTTATAAGATGCGACAAAACTGTTACCAAATAGCGTTCATAAAAAATAATAACATTTTTGGAAAGGTCGTTAAAATAAGTTTAAATGCACTTTTAATTTTCTTAAATTTTTTCTGGTTTGATAAAAAATGTATGATTATGTTTAAAAAAGTAGTACACCATTTTCATAACACTTTCGAATACTTTAAATCGCGTAGGAGATATCCAGACGGGTAGAAGCACGGGAAATTTGGCAAATGAGAATGTCGCAAGTGATTTTATTGGAATAGAATCTGCAATTGGCATCTGCGAGAAGATTTTATTTTTGTAAACAACTCTTCGGCCTCTTCACCATGTGATCGAGGCTGAGGCGGGGAGAGCTTTCCTGCTCTTGAAACGGCTGGGATACGTGCGAAGAGGGAAAGAGTGCAGGCACGTCAAGAAGGTCCTAGACAATCCAAACTTCTACTGAAGGGATGGACTGATGGACACGCCAGGGCAGCTACTGAACTACCAAGGAGTGTGCTAAGGAAGATAGCAGGACTCCTAACAGGGAACTGCTGTATGAGGAAACACCTCCACAACTTAGGAGTAGAGGAAAGTTCCCTATGTAGGGGTTGCGGTATGACTGACGAAACGTCAGTCCATGTTCTCTTAGAGTGTCCACACTGGGCTGTACTACGCAGGCGAATCTTCGGAGTCCCTGTTATGGTCCCTGGAGACACAAGCAGACATCCATTGAAAAAGGTTGTGGCCTTTATTGAAGGGTTTCGGCTTCATGGATGTCTAGGTAGCAGGAATGGCACAATGGACCCGCCAGTGGCCTCAGTGCCGGAACTTTGGCTTGAGTTGTCCAGGACAAGGCTCGCCTGCACATTTAGTAGTAAACAACTTGATCTCACGTAAAAACTTGAAAAATTACCAGAATAGGCGTCACTAGTTTTTACGCAGAAACTTTGTCAGGTATCAGGTATCTGATATTTGCTCTCGCGCCCTCAGACCTCTGAAATATCTTTCTTCAAATATATCAATTGGCTTTGTTAAAAAGTTGGATTTATTTGGTAAAATATGAATAGGTGTAAACCACATTAGACTGTGACAAGTCACAGTGGAAGGTCATTTGTCATCACAAACCTAACTTAACCTACTCCTTTTTCAACAACTTCTCTATGAAAAGCTTGACATTTATGCTGCTTTCGTTTATTTGGGCTTCAAGCACTTGTGCGTGAGGCCTCAGTCGTCACGACTTTTGAGCAAAACGAACACGATTTTTTAGGATCCTCAAAACCACTTGTCATGTGCCAATGCCAATGAATTTCCAGTGTTAGAAGAACATTTTTTAATTATAATGTTGATAATATAATTTTGCATATTTAGATATTTTTAATAAGGTTTAAATCGTAATCGGCACAATCTTAACCTTTAAATGAACGTCAAACCGGACAAACGTCAAATATTCAATGTCCGTGGCTTGAAGCTCATACTTTTCGGTATGTGCTTGAGGGGCAAGGGGAAGGTAAGACTAGGCGCCACGCCTGGTAATAAACGAACGGAATTCAGTCACTACGAGCTGCTACTAGCAGCCAAAAGTGAATAATCGAAAGCACCTAATATGTCGTTTTGAGTGTCTCTGGCCCTTTTTCATGACCAAGTTCCTTTTCATCTAGTTTTTTCCTACTTCAAACAGTTTTCACTGCTTTTGTTTGAATATGTTGACTACATTCAAGTCTATTATCTATACAGCTTAGCTATTTAATATTTTACTGGATTTGGTTCCCAATGATATACTTAAAGGTACATTTCATTTATAGATTTGAGAAAGAAAATGGACATTGCGATGCAACAAGATGAATCGCCAAGTAGTACTGCTGGAAATGGTAATGGTAACAATGGTAACATGCTCAATAACACTATTTCTTCAAATGGTTCGATCAGATCAAACCATAACCATGACAGGGATACAGATCTTATACCGACCAATATATGGACTAACGTAGGTGGGAAGCTGAACTGCAAGGCTGGAACTGTCAATACTGCGGATGGTAAATATTTTTTTCATCTTTTACTTCGAAGCAATTTAATATTATTGATAAGTGTGATTGAAACGGTTTTTTTAGGAAAAAAACTAAAGTGCCCTTTTTGTGAGAGATTGTATGGATACGAGACGAATTTGAGGGCGCACATACGACAGAGACATCAAGGAATACGAGTACCATGTCCGTTTTGCTCGCGAACGTTCACAAGAAATAACACTGTCAGAAGACATATAGCAAGAGAACACAAAACCGAGCTCAGTTTAAAGGCTTATCAACAGAACCAGCAACAACAACAGCAACAACAGCAGGTACACAACCACAATCTGTAAGGTTACATATTTAACGGTACGACAACTGCTACAGATCTGGTGTAAATATATTTTGTGAAGAAGATCCAGTTTGTTGTCTGGGGACAAAAAATGAAGAAAAAATAGAAATTGCTGCTATTGATGTTAAACGTAAATTATCTGTAATATTAAGGGAATTTCAGGGTAACAGTTATTAAGTAAGAAAGTATTTTGCACATTGTATAAAATAGTTGGTAATTTACTTAAAATTAGAGATGGAAAATCATTTTAGATAGTTTGAGATGGTGAAGTTTTAAAAATAAGTACCCTTTTATGCTTAAAACAGTTCAAATTTCGACTAAAACCTTGGTAAATCTTCTACGATCATGTCTTTGCAAAAAAAACAATTAGGTGAACTAAGAACACATTAATGCAGATCACATGTGTGTGCCATAATATTTTTTTTCTACATTCATGCAAAAAACAACACTTTGGTGAAACACATTTAATGGAAAAAGTGGTTCTTTTTTGCACTAGTGCAACAAAATTTTTGTTGCACTCATCTGTCAATCTTGTCAGTTTTGTGATGATTTATGACAAACATAAACATTTAAATAATATAAAAATCCTGAGCAAGTGTCTGAACCTGCTCTAATACAGCAATAATATATGTATATCTTACTACTTAGTCTCAACGAGTTACAATTATTGCAAAAATCTTTGATTATTTAAAATTTGAATGGTCAAAGCGAAAACCAGCTATGATTAAGTACTGACAAGGTGGAGGCCATAAAGATACGAAAAAAAGAAGAACGGTTAAAATACATTCTGAGTTCTGACATGGTAAATGATATTTATTAAATATCAGGGATATGTAGAGGAATCACTTACAAGCAAACTTAATGTTGCTAAATAAATATTTCAGTTTGAATATAATGAAGATGTACAAATTCCAAGTACTTGTGGTACATTTAAAGAAATTACAAATCAAGAAGTAGAATTAAAAAATAATTCACTAAGAAATATTAATATTTAAAATTGCACAAATTGTTCTTCTACTTTTAATATTAATAAAGTTTGAGTTCCTAACATATTATATTCAAATTTTCCAGTTTTTGCATGAATGTAGAAAAAATATTGTATAACTCGTGCAAAATGTGTTTTTTGCACTTGACATGTGGTCCAACTCGGCATAAAGGCCTCGTTGGACAATTTCACGTCGCGTGCAAAAAACACTCACTTTTTGCACTTGTTGCAAAAATAACTATTTTACGTTCATGAAAAACAAAATTGAACTCCATTTGGTGGAAAAACTAGTTCTTTTTTGCACTCATCTGTCATTTTACTACAGTGCTTTGTCATCATGACAAACATAAATATTCAAATCTACGCCGTTTTTAGTCCGTTTCGTGCAAGCTAAATAAAACATTTTTTGGTTTTTGCATGGACGTAGAAAAAAATATTTTATACAACTCGTGAAAAAAGTTTTTATTACACTCAACACTTGTTGCATAAATAACTATTTTGAATAGGTGAGGCTTTTACTGGATAAATATCCATACTGAAGAATAAAATAAAATGATTTAATTTGTTTAAATATTCATTAAATTAAACATTAGTTCAAATATAATGAAGATTTAGGCAAATTAAATTATTTTATTCCATCCTTGTCTCTACTTCCTTTGGAGGCTGAGCTCTTCACCCAAAAGCTGTGTCTATGGGATGCTGGTGCTTATAGCCCATGAAATATTCAGTAAAACAGGGTTACACATAATGATCAGCAAATTTACTTGTTACTGTAAAGCGATGGACATGCAACAATTACAGGATCTTTGTCGGTACAAATGCCCTACTTTTTGATCAGTAACAGAAGGAATAAAAGTTGAATTCAGAACGGAAAGGATAAAAGTTACCACTAGTCCCGCTAGCAAGGCACTGATTGGAATATATGCTGAAAAAACATATTATGTCACAAAAAATTAAATAACTAAAATACAAATATTTAAGATATTTGTTTGGCTTTGTCCTGAATCCAATTCTTCGTTTTTGAGATTGTAATGGGTATATACATGAAATTTTGATAAAAACGGGAATCCGCATATTGATCAGCAAACTCTATTGATGTTAATTTCTCAAATGATTCATTTTATAAATGCTATCTGGGGTGAGTCGTATATTTTCTAAATTATTTTATTTTTCACCGATGATGATGCAAAGTCTATTTGTAAAACTGATTTTCTGTTATTTTGGAATTCCCGAAATACGGGTAGGTACGGATTGGATAATTTCTTATTTTATAAAAGTAAAAAATTGACGAAAAGGGTAAATAAAAAGAAAACCATAGACGAGCAAAAATTTTCTTTAAAAAAAGAAAAAAACAGCACGTGCAACGGTAAACTTTATTAGAAATGTGTTCAAATTGTTATATCCTTGATTTAAATTTGTAAATAATGTTATTTGCCGTTTCAAGATTTTTTTTTAATTTGTTATTTCTTATTATAGATGTTTTTTTTTGTTGTACTTATTCTATATATATATCATTTTTGAAAAAATAAATGGTTATGTTTGCCGGTCGACGAAGAAAACGAAAACATGAAAAACGTTTTTTTTTCTCGGCGATCGGATATGAATATGTTTAGTTTTTAGAATATCGGAAGTGAATTTTGCAAAAACTGCAAAATAAAAAAAAGCCAGAGCTGGCTAAAAACTATCTACCTCATTCGTAACGTCTCTGCCTCAGATTTTTTAAATTTAGTATTTGCTAGTCATTAGTGCAAAAAATAGGGTTAAGTTTTCTTTCAGTTAAACAACTCAGGCGTTAGAACCTTGTTAAAAAGCAGAAAACTTTTACTATACAACAACTAATTAAAACGTTGACATATTTTGAATATAACGTTTCCGTAAAATAACACTTTTGAGACGTAAGGTTAAAATAACCAAGTATGTATATCAGCTCAAATATATTTAAATATAATTCAGCATGTGATGTTGAATTTTCAATCATGAAAACCTAGATTATGTTATTTTTTTATTATATACAGACAAAAACTCTATCCATTTACATAATAGTGCGCCATCTACAGATAAAATCAGGTTAACCAAATAAGATATTAATTTTAAGTACACTAGTCAATAAATACAGAAATAAATAAATTCAAATAGTAATAATAGTAATTCAAACTACCTCAAATTGCAGTATTTTATACTACAAAAATATTTATATATATACACAAAATACGGGTCTTCTTATTCTATACATACAAATATATAAAACTCTATATATGTATTATAATATATACAGTTTTAACGCATCTACCTCATATTTACATGACACTAATTTATTTACTTTTTTTTAATAGATAAGAATTTGTTTCAGTATGTTTGTAATAGTTTCAACATTTAATATCTAATAGATAATATACGGATAGTACAAAACGTAATCTTCAGGTAAACTTAGTTTAGATAGCCATATATAATGCAATATTTTTTTATATACAGATGAAATGGGAAAAAACAGGCGGATTTACAGAAAGTTGTTATATTATGTTATAATGATTGTACCGAACCAAATATAATCAGGGAAGTAAATGAAATTCCACAATTGTTTCGTATATAGGGTAGCCGCAGAGCTAACAGTATCAGGAAAACAAAGTGTGAAAATGTCAAAATATTCCAAATAATTTTTTTTTACACATTAACTTCCATTAGTTTTTTTATAGCTCTTGCTAAAAATAAAGAACGAAAAAATGTTTTTTCCTTAATATTTTCACTATTAATTTTTTGAGCTCAATTTTGATTTGAAAAAGTTCAAAAATATTATTTAATTATTATTCATTAATCATACATTGAGTTTTCAAATTTCCTGGTAAACCTGGAATGAAGAGGAAATTTTATTGTAGCTTGAAAATATTCGAAATAAGTAAATATTCCGCATTTATTTAATCTATTTTTTTATTTTACTGTCGAAATTTCAATATTTTTAGAAATATTATAAAAATTCGGAAAAAAATTTTTTTCTCTATTATTTTAACGTTTTTCAAACGTTGTTACTTTGTGAGGCAAAGAAACATTGAACGGGGCTTTCAATTTTTCCCCAATCTTTCTAATGTCTGCTCATTGAATCACTTAATTTTGATTCAAAAAAGTACTAAAACTTATTCAATTGAAGCGTTAAATATCTTTTAGATAAAATTTCCCTGCAAACCTGTAATTACTAAAAAATTTAATAGTGAAAATTCGAAAAAATTTCATTTATATTTATTTATTTTTATTAATTCTTCATTTTTTATTCTATATTTCCATACTCAATTTTTTTTCCTCTGCATAAATAGAGAAAATATTGGTTATTCCCCTTTTTAAAATTTAGTGAGTCTTATATCGCTTTTAATTATCCAATATTAAAATATAAAAAAATACGAGGAAATATTTTTAGAACGTTATTATTTTTTTAAGGCTTTCCATATACCCTTCAAGTATAAAAAACATTACTTGATGCCCTTGAAAAAATGGATTTATCCTGATCACATAAATTAAAATTTCAAATCATGATAAATGAAATTTTGGGCTATGAACAAAGATTTTTGTCATTTGGCTTTTTATGACAGATAACTTGGTCAATGCATTCGTCAATATTTTAAAGATGACACTGAATGTGGGTATCAATTTAAATTAAATTCTGCAATTATAAAATGGTTTTCATATTTCTGTGGTCAATTTTTGTCACACACCTCTTTTTTTAAGCAAATAAGACAAACAAACAGACACAAAATATTGAACTACATTCGAATATTTGCTTTTTTTTTTTAACGAAACGATTGTAGAAATTTTGTTGCAAATTTCCTGTTTATATAATTTTTTGATAATTATGTTAAAATTCATTACTGGACGAATTTTTCTACCTCGTTGTTGAATACCATTTTTATTTTTTCTATTTACAAAATTTTCATACAACACACAGTTTCTGATATAAAAATTATTACATTTTAGTGGAATTTGTATTTTTCTTTATTTAAAATTTTTAAATTGAACCTGTTAGTTGTATGAAAAAAAGAATCAACTCATTGTTTAGTTTTAGGGAGTGTTTGTGTGAATCAAATTGATCTTGCAATACATTCAAGACTTTAAATGTAATTATATTTATTTCAATGGGTGATATTATCTTTTGTGTATTGCAAGATCGATCAACTTACGAATAATTTATAATATTATATATATTTAGGTACAATTTACGGGTAATTTTGTTATTATTTCAAAAAGTGTATTAAGATAGATATATACACCATACAATATGTATATTCTGAGGCATCAGGGTTTTGATGTTTTTGGAAAATAATTTACGTTTAATTAAAATAAAAAAATTCTTTAATGCTTTTTTAGGTTTTAAGTCTCAGAAAACATGAGCATGAGTACTTTATGTTGAATTAGAGGAAACAAAAGTGTATTTTTTTCAAATCTTACTGTTGTCACAAAATCTTAAAAAAATCTACTAGTATTGTCGACAATTTGGATGTGCGATTTTAGTGAAAGAGTGAGAGAAATGTTCTCTTCAATAACAGGATATCTGAACAAATTATTACGTGTAGTTTCTTAGTCGATTGGACGCTTTTTGTTATGTTGGTTTTTTAAGGACAATCTGTTTTGCAATGCATAAGGTTAATTATTGATGTATGCTGTTCCTTCGTCTATATCTTTTCTGTGCATAAAAAATATTCTTGACGTACTAAGATTTATTCCCTTTTGTTCGGGAACGTTATGTATAATTTTTATGAGTGCTGTTAATTCTGTACATCTTTTTTCTTCACGGATCCATAGAATAACCAACCCAGAAGCTACACTGCTGTTCTTATTAAAAACAGCACTTAGGTCTATTTTTTTTATTGACCAAACTAGTTTTGCACAAAAAATGCATGATATAATTATTGTCGAGAGTGATTTTGTTTCGTTTTTTGAAAATAAAAAGCTACTTTTCAGCAATGGTATCATCACACATCCGTTAAATTGTATTTTATAAAAGATCGACGTAATAATTGTTCAGTGTGAACCTCCTTTATTTTTGTGTTTGTTGAAGTTTATCTTTAAATCCCTCCAGTTACATCTATCAATGATTGAAGTGTTTGGTGGAATAATATATATTTCCGATGACTGCACTTGCAAAATATTAATTAAATTTAACTTCTACTTTCTACCAAAGAGTTTTTCGTTCCTGAGAATGTCAAGCTACTTAACAAAAAAAATTGGGAATCTGCTGAAACAATAATCAACATTTTATGAGGTAACCAACAAAGTAAAAAGATCGTATGAAGGATTCTGTTAAACCAACCTTTGAGTCATATAGGTACCTGAAATAAAATAGTTCGGTTTTTTAGCGTTACCAATCATAATCAACGGATTTATTTGTTCCTTAGCTTCAACGCCCTCTATGTCTGAACGTTAGACATTATATTACAGTTGAAGTTGTTATTTTTTAACTACTCTCTATCCTTGCAAGTGGTATTGGTAAAATTAAGCAGTTGGGACGAATTGTACAATGGTATGAAAATTAAAATTTATTTTGACTATGTTTCGGATACTTTTACTGGATAATTTAAAACATTTTTGTTATTAATTGAATTGTGCCTTACCAAAAATGAGAAGGGCCCAAATTTCATTTAAAATATTCTAAGAAAATCCGAATTATCAAATTATATGAATATTTCTAGGGTTTAGAAATTTTTTAAGTAAAAGTTTTTAATAAATAATCTTGAAAAATCTATTGAAAATTAGTAGCATTAATTTTCATACTATTGATAAGAAAAAATCTTTCATACTTTATACTGTAAAAATTTTACTGAATTAACCCCAAATCTGACCCATGAAAATCTTTAGGGAGTTGATGATACTATTTATAATAATTTTCAAATATACGGGATGTCTTTGAAAAAGTTCGACGTCAATTAGAGTATAAAATATGCATAGAAAGCCTCTACTTGTCACCTGTTAAATCATCTGCGTCCATGTATAATTATTTTTGCGATACTTTTTTTTTCCAAAAATTCAAAATGGGTTATTTCTATGAATGTGAACGTGAAAATATATCATTTAAGTTGGTAAAGCAAAATGAAAATAACCGAGGATAGAAAAAAATTATACTATGGCTGTGGTTGATGAAAATTATAATGATTACGATCACAAAAAGTTAAATTTCATGCTGTAATTAAATATTTGGAAAATTTTCATAAACTGAGCTTCAAGTGCACTAATTCGAATTAGTTGGTCTTTTTAACTCTTAAAATGAAAGAAATCTCCAATGGACAAAATTTTTAATAATAAAGCGACCCCAGTGATGCCTTTTTTTCATACCTGTACTTGTATAAAGTTCTAATGTGCGTTAGGTAATGTAATAGAAAAATATTACGTTGATTTGGATTGTTGTATTTTTTTGTTTTGTTTTACTCGATAGATAATGCTTTACCAACGGAAATCTCTGTAAATATAGGCACTCGAATGATTTAAATATTGAAAATTAATTGTTGCCTGTTATTCATGTAAGATCACTAACTGTTGAGAGAAAAAGTGAGTACAAATACAAAATCTACCTCAAAAAGTTAACGTAAGCGTTACAGCTTTACATTAACTAGTACAAAATGTATGTAACTTTTTGTATCTTGTATGATAAGAAAATATATACTAGCTTACTATAGGTGTGTATATGAACTCAGGAATTTTCAAGTACAAAAAAAGATCGTATTTCTACCGAAAATAAAATTAAAAATATTCAGGGAATCTCGTTTCATATAATGGTTGTTACTATACATTTATAATATTAATACATTGTCTGGGTGAATTTAAAAAAAAATCGTTTAAATGTATAATGAAAAGTA
The DNA here is from genome assembly GCA_910591695.1 of Galerucella pusilla. NCBI lineage: Eukaryota > Metazoa > Arthropoda > Insecta > Coleoptera > Chrysomelidae > Galerucella > Galerucella pusilla. The sequence goes on from CAJUYI010000377.1 coordinate 109,747, forward strand.
TGTAAAATGGACAAACACAAACATTTGTGAAATTTTTGTGTTCGTCTTTGCGTACTGTGACTGTGACACTATTTATATAAATATATATTATAACAATTTTTGCAAAAATTAAGTGTATTTAGATTTTTAACGTTAAAATTGTCACCCTGTTGGAAACAAAATGAGTATTAAATTGAAATTCATTCACGATATGTAATGTAATATACAGTACACCAATTACCACATTTATTCCACTCCTGAAATTCGGAGTATAAACATCCTCTGTATATATAAAGTAATTTAAATGCAAGTATTTACATGTATTCATGTTTCTGTTTTACTTATTAATTTTAATAAACAATTTGTCGTTTACACACTTTTTTTTTCTCATACTCCCTTTCCCTAGAGCAGTGGACTCACCACACTCCTAACCCTTTCCCTAAGCCATTTAGGAAGATATGTACCTAAACAGGACAAAACGGTAGAGAGAAGGGAACGACGACAATAAGGTAAAGGTAGCGAAGGAAGGGAGGATATGCATGACAAAAAGGGCCGGGAATAGTGAAAAGGTGAGGCATAATGGGATGAGAATTTATCAACAATAGAAGGTTAAGACGCAAAGAAGACATGGTGTAGAGATACAGAAAGTAATAAATGACAGTGATTAAGATAGGGGAACGTAGGGAATAGGAGATGGGAAAATGGGTGACTACAAAGGGAGTGAAAGACGCCAAGGATGGAAGGAAATGAAGATGGAGTGAATGAGAGATAATAATGGTCACTAGACAGGGAGAGAAGGACGTTGGGAAAGAATTGGGGAAACAGAAAAACGAGAGAGATAATTGGCTAATTAGTTTGAATAGGGGAGACCGTGGGGGAGGAGAACATAATGGTGAGGTGGTCAATGCAATAGGAGAGAAAAGCGCCAAGAGGGATGGGGGTGGGTGACAGAAACTACAGAAGCGGTGATAAGTTAGAAGAGAGGGAGTTCTGGGAGAGATGGTCACTTCAAAGGAAGAGTTGCACGTAAGAAGGAGAAAAAAAGTAAGATGGTGAAAAAAGTGGAGAGGGAGGTAATATTTCGAGAGTAGCTTCTACAATGTGAGATAAAGACGCCGAACAGAAGGATAGAAAAAAAAAGGAAATGTCAGAGACGGTTAGAGAGAAAGGCATCACCATCACCACCTCAGGGAGTGCAATTCGGCACCAATGAAACTATTGTATACGCTATCACTGTGATGGGGTGTACAATTAATATTAAATTGGACGCCACCAGCTCGAAACGAAGCAATTAAAACCAGAAGCAAAAGGTGGAAAGCCTTGTAAAAATTAACGTTAAGTTGAAAAAAAACTACATCAAATGTATCTATACTTATTCCCGAACACGTTTATCCAATTTAATAATTATTGAATAATCAATACAAAGAATGAAAATAATAATTATTTATTGAAATATGTAGTTGAAGTTTAACATAAATTGAATATTTCAAAAAACCAAACGAAGAGAAAACTAAATTGTAATTAGCACGCCAAATCCAAATCTTACCTTACACACGCTACAGATAAGACAAAGGAACTTATCTTAGAGGGCTGAGGATGTTTGCAGCTCTTAAGAGCGATGGAGGCGATGTCTCCAACAGGCTGTGGACTTCGTGCCCGGACAGAAATAAAAATGCAGACGCAGCTGCATGAGATGCCTTGACTTAACTTGCCTCAAAGTAGTAGTTAGCCGCGAACTTCCCGATTGCAGAGCAACCAGACAATAAAAAATTGTTTATCAAAAAATAAATATAAATGAAATGTTGCCTTTAAGGTGGCAGCTAGAGGGAAAAAAGTGTCTGCTAGAAACTTGAAATTTTAACATCGACAAACAAAACTGGAAGGGGAATTTGATAAAAATTAATGTTTTATTTTGGAGTGGCTAACGCGACAAGAAAACGGAATATTTAGAAATTTGGAAGGGTGTGACTAGTGAGCCATAAAAACTCATGTTGGGGTTCTGAGAATTTACCTATATAAGCTACAGAATCGATATATGATCTGCAACTTGAACCTTTACAGATTTATAAAATTTGCTATTTTGGAACCAAATCTGTCATAGTCACAGATTTTTACCTTATTGGGAAAAGTAGAATTCGATAGATAGCGCTCTGAAATGTCAATGTCATCTTAGCAACGAGTAAAACAAATCAGCTGCCATATAAGCCCTTTGATATTTAAGTGGTTTTATTTTGCTGTTTTAATTATTTTCAGTGCGTGTTTTGTAAAACTTATGCTTTTTCTTTGATTGTGCTTTAGTATTTTGTGTTGTTAAACTAAATTTTGACTCCTGATATTTTTATTTTCGGAGTAATAGGTATGGTTGATATTAGTGAAAAGTACAACAAGAGTTCAATTAACTGTTTAGTTTTAGGTCTGATTTCGTGTTTTTATTTTATTTTTGACATAATTATATCCACAAAAGTTGCAGGGAAGGTATAAGGCATAATATCTCTGATTATATAAGAATAATATTACCTCAGAATTGATGACAGTTGAGTTAAATAGAAAAACACAGTTTTAAACTTGTTACTGACACAAAATTAAACAAATAGAGAGTTTTCCAAAACGTACATATACTGAGCCGGTAGCGGTTAACATAATTCTAACCTCACGACTATTTTGACAGATAAATATATAGTTTTCGAACCTCCTGCGTCCCAACGGTAACGGTAACAAAAGTTTTTGTTTGTTACAATACTATTTGATGTGTTGCTGCTCGCAAAAGGCGTTTCAAAATTGAAAAAATGTTTCCCAGTAAATTTGCAGAACTTTGAGTAAATTATTATGACCCATTTTGAGGGATGTGCATAAGGGTTGTTTGCCAAAATTTCAGTTAGTGAAATCTGATTGTCTTCCTCAGAGAACCGAATCCTACTTATTTTCAGATTGTTCAAGACAAATTGATAGCATGATAATTATTAATAATATGTACTATCGCAATTCGCAAAGTTGATTGTTGAGATTTTAGTGAAAAAAACAGATACCAGAGACAACATACAGAATACAGACATCACTCATTGAATTGAGGTTAGATTTTTGGTCTTTCCGTGGCCTTTTCGTTAATGCAACCGGTATGTCTACCGTCCGTAAGATACCGGAGGTGTACGGGAGCGGTAAACGCTAAGTGACATACCGTATGTCAAAGTTGTCAAATAGCGTTAATCGGAGTGTTTTTTAAGCGGCTTCGAAAACTCTCTCGTACGAATTTACGGTAATTACGTTGACTTACATATAATACAAAAACAATGCAAAACGAATTATTTTACTCGTTGCGACAGTTACAATTTTTTCCGCCAGAGGTCTCATTGAATTCTACTCCGCCCAATAGGTTTCAACTTCACTTCTGTTTATAATGTCAAAATGGTAACCTCAAAACCATTAAAAGTATTCAACAGCTGTGTGTGTACCGACCTGGTACACCTTAATACTAATTGATGTTTTTACAATTTGTAATAAAATAATGGCGTAAATGAACTACTAGCATAATAAATTCAACATGTTATTTATTTATTCAAATATACGGATTTTGTAAAACACGAGGTGTGAAAAGGAAAAGATCAAAAATACGTCTCCAGGAGCAAGTTATACTTACAATTTTTGAAAAATTGAATTTTTCGTAGCAATAACTACTATAAACCCTACTTTAGATCCCAATTATTTAATAAAAAAGTGGGAAGAGCTAGTGGTGCAATTGAACGCGCAATTATTTAAATTAAAACTAAAAAATTTTCAACTAATAATCCACGAAAAATGATAATAATAATAATACAACACTCTGTACCACACCCTGTACTGCTTACAGTTACAGATGTCAAGCCCGTAAATATTTACGAATCTGTAAGTAACGGGTAAGGTTAGAATCACATTTCCTGTAACTCGACAGATTTCGCTCTATAGATCTTACAGATGTTTTCAGGATTCCACCATAGATAAAAGGTAACAGCTGAACAGCATGTTACGGAGGAAAATAGAATCCGAAAAGTGGAAAATTGATAAAGCAGTATGGGAGAGAGCCTCAAGAAAGGAGAGGGAATGAGTGATTCGACGGCAAAAGTATTAAAGACGAAAGATTGGAAGGATAGTCTAGAAAGTAAGAAAAGAACACGACAAAATGCCAAGGAGAGAAAGAAAAATGAATAGCGTAAGAGAGGGACAAGTGCATCTACTCATTGAAGACATTATTAAATTTAACAGTTCAATCCTTCACTTATAATAAAATTTTGACTTACCTGTTTAGCACTAGGCGACATATACGCCACTTATGTGTTTTATCTAAGTTAGATATGCTTATTTGTGAAGAAAATGTCTTCTGCCTGCTAGTACCTGCATCGTGTATCTCTGTCACTGCGGACTTCCTGGTGGATATGTGCTTCCTTTGTAATAAGCGATAATAAGCCATCGGCAAGAAATTACATGAGATATTCAGTCTCGAGACTAATTGGGTGGATAATGTAATCGAGATTAGGACGTGTTATATTATCTATGATTAGGACGACCACAATAGATCTGACAAGGTCGTAGTGGAATAGGCCAATTAGCCACCTCATCGAATCTAATATAAACTTTTCTGATGGATCTCTTCTCAGCGGTTAGGTTTATCAATAAATTTGTTCCCATAAATTATCGTTCACAATATAATACAAAGTGTTAATATTTTTATTTGGTATTATTAAGAGTCTAATCATGGCTGATAACCATAACAAATTATCCCATAAGTAAGCGGTATCACGCGTCGGCACACGTCCAGCGGCTAGATCACGTGTTGGTTGAAGAGCGAGTCATAAACACTCTGTGATAATGATCGCGTTAGAGAAAAAAAGGCTGAAAAAATATAAACGATATTTGGATTAGAATATTTGAGGGCTTTTATGTAATGTAATAAACGATACCTCGGGTTTCATTACTTGTGATTAAATATAAAAATGAAGCAGCTATATCGACGCCTTCTTTAGTTCGCGTTGAATGGTTCAAAAATTCAAAAGTTTATTTATAGGGTTGTCGGAAGATGGTATTAATTCATTCAATACGCTTGGGTTGTACTCAACAGCCCAGGCACTTGAACTGAATCTTTGTACCATTACCCATGTTATCTACCTACTTCCATTCCAGAAGCTTATTGTCTTCTATATAGGCCACAGATTATCTGGAGATCTTCAGTAGTTGTAATGGTTGTGTTATTTCCACTCCAAAGTGCTTCCCTCTGAGTCCTTGTAAGCTCTTTCAGAAGCAGAGTATGTGAGTAGGTCTTCATCGTAGGGTTCACATTCTCTGCACATAGGTTCACTAACTTTTCCCATCCTGTGCAGATGCTTCCTCAGGGTACTGTGTCCAGTCACCAAGTCGGTAACTGTCTTTAAATTTCTCTTACCCAGTTTCAACGGCCTGGACGAGAATTCTTTGTCTAACTTATTCAGTAGACTCTTAGTATGGAGATGTCAGCCTGTGTTAATAAAAGCTGAACAGTGGTTCTTAACTTTACTGAAGAAGGGTTTATTCAGTGCAGACTAAGCTGACTATGAATAGCTGAGCTACAGTGAGTGAGCTTAACCAGTTCATGTTCAGCCATTTTTAAATAGCTGAACAATGAAATATTTGATGAGCAGAAAAACGCTTTTTCAGCCTGTATTCAGCTATTAATGAAAGGCCGAACAACACCGGATTAGGTGAGCTGAAGAAATGCTTATTCAACCCAAGTTCAGCTACATAAGCATATTGCTGAACAATATCTACTAAGTTGGCTGAAGAGGCACTTATTCAGTATGTAGTTCAGCTTTATGGATGCTGCTGTATAATGGCATCTATATTGTCTGATTCGGCGCTTATTCAGCTTATTATTCAAGTTAGTAGCTTAATCAGTCTTTAACACTATCAATCAACTACTAATTAGCTTATTGTCTGAACAGGCCCAATAAATCAGCGTTCATTGTTACTTGGGATGAAACTCGATCATACATCCATCGAATAATCGAGACTTTACTCGATCGAGTTGATGCATTTGGTTCACGAAGCTCGATCGAGTTCGTATTCCCATTGTATCAAAAAATCGTTGGTCAGCTAACTTCATAGTTGTATTTTCTTAGATAAGTGACATTTATTATTTGTTGTTATGCTTGTCAGGTGTTCAGTTGGACTTGGTCGACGAAGGGCTATTTGTGTTTAGTCGTTGGTTTAGGGAATACGTTAGATTGGAAACATGTGCAAACCCAATGAAAAACATTGGGAAGTTATTTTTAATAGCTCAATAAACCTATTTTCGGGTAAAGTGAATGGATCATTATTCCCTCGTAATGATCGTCTTTTTCTCACAAGACGTAGATTGTCAACTGCTCTAGCGAGCTTTTCATGTTGCCGCAATCCTACATGAACAATGGGTACTGGGTAGCATTTTAACAATGACCTATAATATTTAATATATTAACAAATTGATGAGTATCATTAAAAAAAACTAGACGTACCGAATTTCTAATTTATTTGAAAAAACCACACACACCAATAATAAACAACAAACATAACCTCATAAATTCAATAGTTCGATCACAGTATTAAATTTGTTAGGTATACTAACTGTGGTTCGATCCTATGGTTCGATCTGGTTCGATCAACTCGACAGCTTAGGAGTCGTCGAGTGATTTCAATCGAGTCGAGAGGAAAAATCGAATTTGCCAAAATTCGTCGAGTAATCGAGCTTCGTGCTCCCACTACACAGTTGTGTATCGACCAAGGCTAAAAGACAGTTACTTTCTAGTTCCACTTATACCAACCCCAATGCCATGGTTTGTTTTGTATCTATCGGTGAACCAGATAATTTCTCCAGAATTACCTGGATGCATCACCTGTTCCCTGGATGGGATGATAATATTCACTCGCTCAGTGAATATGTTCTCCGATGTCTTGCTCTCAAAACTTATGTAAAATATGTGTCCATCTAGTATTGTCCCATTTATTTCAGTGTGTCCTTCTTGAACATTGTTTGGGGACCATAAGTCTCTCGATTTCAGCCTAAGAATTGCCATCACCGCCTCCGCCCTTACAAAAAGTCCAACTAGGGCTTCCATTGATGCCAGCCCTATGCTGTTCATTGCCCAGTAATACCAAGGAGGGCTTGTCTTTTGATTGCAGTTAATATGTTCACTGCTGAGGACACTTC